>CM062210.1:4522500-4827500 GCA_031216445.1 Lateolabrax maculatus
ACATGCTTGTGGTAGTAACAAAAAACTCAAGGTGAACCTGGCTTGTTTAAATGTTTTCAATATTTTCATTGAAGCAGAGTTGGTGGATGAGGAGCAGTTTGGTTCAAGGAGAAAAAAATCTCCATGAAAGGAACGAAGAACATTTTAAAAGTCAATGGTCCTCTACTTACAGAGACGGTAAAGTGAAGGACAGCATGGCACGGCTTTGTCAAAGGAAATCAAAAATGTGTGAGCGCTCATGATGAAATGAGATGAAGCAGAATCGACAGACATCAAAGTTAGATCCTCATTACAAGTCAGTCAATATTCTGGTTTAAAGCTGCAATAATTAATTTTATATTAAGAATAAATTAAATGAGTGTCTATAATGGCAAATGGGGTCACTCATTGAGAAGTATCCCCAGACTCTACTGAACTTTTTAAACCTCTCTTAACTTATTGTTTGGGCTTTATGTCACATTTAGAAGCTAAAGTGCTTATTACCCAGTTCATCTAACCTCTATGAAGCATTTTAGCATCTTTCAGCTCAATGTTTTGGTTTTTACGACCAGCGACCACAGCTCTGATACATCCACTGCCAGATATTTTTGCCTGGGAGTTGGTTGGAAACCAAAACAGTGCTGTCCCCAACTGGCCAGAAATACATGAATGTTTAAGTTTAAAGCAGAAAAAAATTGAAACTCTACAATTTAGAGTTGAGAGTTAAGAAGAGGGAATAGGGCAAAAGCGTTTTTTGGGATTTGAGGCTGTGGAGAAACATGTTACCTTCTCTATGGCTCTCTTCTTCGTTGGTTGATCCATCCAGTCGTTCTCCTTCTCCAGCATGTCGATGAACGCCCAGCGAACGCCCTCGATCAGCTCCTCCATCTGAGACACACACACACACACACACACACACACACACACACAAACACAAACACACTCAAATTAATAAGTAGCTGACAGTGGATTAAATGTGTGATGTAACTTCCAGAGGAAGTTTCCAAAAAATAAATCATTGCCACATAAACACACACACCCGCACTGACGCACAAGGCACAACATTAACCGTCTGATATCATCTCCAAGTGACACACAGACAAAATACACTCAATACGCACATCTGTTACACACTTAAACATATACAGGAATTAAACACTTGACCCCATGATTTAGGATATGATGTCATTTCTATATCAACACACACATAAAGCACACACACACCATGTGTTTCTTGTCCTCCTGGAAGTGTGCGTTGACAAAGAGGCGCCCGGTGGCATAAACAAGCGAGTTTTCGACGTAGTTAACACACTTGTCCCAGCGCGGGGTCAGAGAGGTGGTTCCCGTGGTTACCTGGTGGGGGTGAGAGAGACAGAGATGCAAGGTGACTTTGTCTTCTCCTCCACATGGTATTAACTTACACTGATACTTTGATATTTCAAGTATAAGAAATTATTTTACATATATGATCATTTGCTTTTACGGCTCCCTCTAAGGTCTTAAAAATAGAAAACCATAGTACTCAAAATCACACGTTCTCAGCTCTCTAATTACTGCCTTGAAAACTTGGGCACATAAAAACAGAGATTGAGAAAGAAACCTCACAGTGTGGGCTTGCTACTTATATTTTGAAAGTTTTTATCCTAAATATAAGTATGTAAATATAGTAAGTTAAAGCTGTGTCCTAATTCCATGCTACATACTGATACAAAGCAGGTTTTGAGTAAGAAGTCCATTCCTCACTGGAAAAGTGACAAAATATGCACACTAAATGACCTTGCAATGAGAGTTTGAGTGTTTTAAATCTCATCTCAAGACCTATTTATTCCCAAAAGCATTTTCTTTATGCTTCCTTTCCCTGATTTGTTTTTATTCTTAATATTAGTTTCTCCTTGTGAATGTGTTTATTATCATCTTTCAAAAATCACAGTTGCATTCATATACTTTGACCCATATCTTGTACTATTACCGGAAGGTACAAAAAACAAACAATACAAGCAGGGCTGTAAGTATTTTGAAAATTCAATTATATGTACATTTTATCTCTGTAAGCCTAACTGTTGTTGCAAAGCCTTGTGGCTATTTTATACTGGAAAAAAATATCCCCCTGGTTTTTCAACCCCGAATTCAATAGCAGCCACAGGCCTGCGTACAAATACATGAATTCCTTGTGTATCAATTGAAAAGAAACTTTCAATCTGGGTCTGATTTATAATTTGATACGTAAACTAGGAATTCAGGAGTAATTAAAAGGTAAATCTTGCAATGTGAGAGTTAAAATTAGAGATACAGTAAGAGAAGAAGTAAGAACAGTAAGAACTGTAGGCATCTGAAGTCCTGAC
Organism: Lateolabrax maculatus; assembly: GCA_031216445.1. Classification (NCBI taxonomy): domain Eukaryota; kingdom Metazoa; phylum Chordata; class Actinopteri; order Acropomatiformes; family Lateolabracidae; genus Lateolabrax; species Lateolabrax maculatus. The sequence goes on from CM062210.1 coordinate 4,524,822, forward strand.
TGCCAGTCTTTTGTATGCAGGAGAGCAACATAGTGTAATTTAAACCAAATCCCAATGTTTCACAGCCACACTTTCCATACATATACAAACAATGTATCTGCAAAATGTCAAATTTTAATGGAATGGTTTTTATAGTGTATTTTTATACATAATTTAATGGGTTTTAGTTTAGTTTTTTCCCCCTCAACCCATGAAGGAGCACTTCATTCTCCAGTTAATCTAAAAACTGAAAGATTCGCAAATATGGACCTAGAGTTTGAGAGGTTCTTCCTGTACAAACCCGTGCATAGTCCAGGTATCTGTAAAGGAAACGACGGCTCAGAGTGGTGATCCTGGAAAAAACTGTCCTCCATTGTACGTAGTTAGCCACAGTCCTGGACAGAGAGAGAGAGAGAGGAGGGACATTAATTAAGTGCCTACATGTAATCTCATTATACACTATAATATACTTATAATGAGAAGCAGGAGCCCTCAAGCCCTCGTGTGTGCTCATGAGTCTGTGTGTGTTTTCTGTCTGGCTGATCATGTGTGTGTGTGTGTGTGTGTGTGTGTGTGTCTGTACCTGGGATCTGTGGCATTAATGAGCTTGAAAAGTTCCTTGAAGTACTGCGGAGCTCGGACGATGACATACTCAGAGGAGGAGATGGACCGAACAGGGTCGACTTTAGACTCCACCACAGCTTTTACAAAACCCAGCCAATCAAACTGCAGAAGGACGGACGAGGAGACATTTACACCAGAGGTTACTTATGTATCATACAGAAATAAAAATGCATTTAAAAGCAATTGTGTCGATGTTCTGGATTATTTATTTTTTTCAACAATCTCTTACTTTGATAGTGATGCTGTGGCAAAATCAGTCTGTCCGCAACTTTGGTCCACACTGAAATATCTCAACAACTATTTGATGGAGTACTGTGACATTTGGTACAGCCATTCATGGTTCCCAGAGGATGAATCCAAATGATTTAAGCAATCCAGACTTTTCCTCTAGAACCACTGCAAGGTTGATGCACAGTACTTGTGGTTTTGAGTGAAATATCTACACAAATATTGGATGGATTGCCTTTAGAATTGACTCTGCAGGATGAAATTTAACAACTTGGTGGTCCCCTGACTTTTCCTCTAGTGTCATTTTCAGGACAAAATCTTACCAATGTTTTGGTTTAAAATCAAATACCTGGTAAACTAATGACATTCCCACCGGCTTCAGCTGTACTTTAAATAATAAATATTTTGACCTTTGATATATTTAAAGACTGGCTGGCACACGCTAAGCCATAAAAATGTATACGCAAAAGAAACCATGAAGGAAGTGGTTTAATGTATTTGGTTATTGTTTAAGTGTCTGTATGTATTTAAAATACCTGTGGTATGGAGCGCTGCAGACGAGAGAGTGAGTATCTGTTGTACATGTTCTCACTGGTCCTGTTTTCATAGGGAATCAGGATCTGCAGACACAATGAGCAACATTAAACTGACATGACTAATCATGCATTTAAACATAAAATAATTTCCCTTTATACTGCTGGTGAAGTTGATGAATCAACTTAATATTTTACAGTTAATAATGGTGGGTTTTTAATTAGCTCCAGAGCCATTGAGGGCTATCAAGTCATCTCGATACATTAAATGGGATTATGTTTATGTGACATGACGTCTTTACATGAGCCAGTTTGGTCTCGAAGGCAAGAGCCTTTTCCATCTGGGTCAGTGCTGCTTTCTCTGGAGCGCCCAGCATGACGGCTGTATCTACCATCAAACTCAGCAAGGCCGCCCGATACTAGAGAGATAGAGAGGCAGAAAAAGGCAAATGTCATTTATTCTTTGATTGCTGTAAGCTACTGTCACTACTGTACCACTACCGAACATCAGACGCCGTCAGACATCAATCAGGGACTTACCTCCACACTCAGATGCTATTGTGCTGCTATATCAGTATGTGGTATTCAGTAATATTTATAAAAAATGTTCTTATTCCCTGCTTTAAGGGACAGATACACACCAGCAGAAAATATTCATTGAATAAAACCATTACCAATACCGTTTTTAGCACACACACACACACACAGTCATGTTAATTATATATAATTTTTCTTTAGTTTCAGACAATTTAGAGAACAATACATTAGGTTTATAAGATGGTTTGAAAATAAATGTTTTAGCTAATACTTTAATAATGACACAGAGTTTGCAATGTGGAGTTTGAACACAAATTAGGAGCCCTTATATCTACTGTTAGTTCCCCTTTACAACATAAAGTAGAGCTTTTCCTTATAATCTAAGCCTGTATAGACCCTTGTATATATGTAGGTAAAGTGTGTTCTTTATTACTGATGGTGACAGTGAACTAACAGCAGGATAGTGAGTTTCTCCAGTTGAAAAAAAATGACTCACTGCATGCTTTTTTACTCTGGCCTAATGAGGCAGCTATTAGTGGGGCAATCGATATCAGCGACCTCTTCTACAATTAATTTCTACCATTATGACCGTCTGGCATTTGTGAATATGTTGAGTCTGGAAATAAGCTTGCTGATATAAAAACACGACATTGACTGCTGATATTTCAAGTGGCTGAAATGCTTTGCTGCTACAATTCATCACTCAAGCAGGAAGGAAATAGCTACTGCAGGAAGAGGAGTTTTTAGATGACAGGTAAAAAGGGGTGAAAGATGAAGCAGAAACTCACCGCCCGAGCAGAGGAAGTGTTGGTGATGTAGTCTTCCCTGGAGGGCAGAGACAAGGACGCTTGATCGAGCTACAGAGAGACGGAGAGCGCAGGTTAGTCTCTGCTGTTGTTCTGGGCTTGTTTTTCTTGTAACTTTTGGTGCAGCAATAAAACTGGCTCCAATCTGCCTACACGACCAGGCTCGTGGTTTTGCAATCGTGCACATATAACATTTTCTAAACAGGCAACCATTCTACTCCATTCTTTTCACTATGGTATGAAAATCAAATTATTTAAGATACTAGTTGTGTAGAAGGAAAACCAAAAACAAAAGAATACATTTTGGAATTAAGGTGGATATTCTACATTTCGTCACCTTAATTCTTTTTTATTTTGTCAAAGAAACATTATTGTTGTCAGGTACAGGGACCATTGTGAAAACTCTTTTTGATGGCACAATCAAACACACTCAGACGTTCCAAGACTCAAGAGTTGTCGGGCGGAAAGCACTGTAACCATGTGATGTGCTGTCAAGGTTGCTGTGTAGCAGCTGACTCTTCAATTTCATGATTTCATAAAAGCTTGAAAGCACCAACAGAGAAAGTTTGCAATCGAGTCCTTGCAAGTGACTGCACTATTATAAAATGTGGATGTAACTGAGAAAAATGAAGGTGGCTAAATGTTTACTCTGATGTATCACGTAAAAATGTTATGTGTCGAACAAACAAGTGTATTTTCCAAAACGTCAACCTGAAAAATATGCATGCATAAACAGTAATAACAGGAGACTGTGGACGTCTGACCTTGATGATGTAGTGTGAGGAGTTTTTGTCATCGGGGGAGACGTAGAGGCGAATCAGGACGCTCTTACTGTGCTGGTTCCTCATCTCTGCCAGGGTCTTGAGGAGGTTCCACTGCCCCGCTGACCACTGATACTCCCCGCCGAGCCCATCCCCCACCACCGGCCACCGAAACTCCAGCTGTTTTAGTGTTTTCAGCATTGGTTTGGTGTCCATCTGTTCCAGTATAGCTGTGTAAGTACACACAGAGAAATTAATTATAGCATTTTGTAGACATGGAGAGTGGGGACATTTTTGATTTGTGAGTATATTTTGGCAAGATTGACTTTTAGGGCTAAGGTTAGAATTCAGATTCAAGTTGAGGTGTTAGGCTTGCAGTGTGTATAGTAGACATGTATGTTAATGCAATATCCTCTTAAAGTGGAAACAAGGCAACATTTCAAAGTGCTATTATTGTCTGTGTCGCTGTCACAGAGACAACCGGATCGCTTTTTATTCAACCATCCGTCTGCTTATCAACTCCTTGATCATAACAGAATATAGTAATATTACTTTATAATGAGAAGTTAAAGCAAAACCTTTTATATTTCCACTTTAAATGACAAAACCAAGTTTATGTACGTGTGTGTCAGACTCACTCTCATTCATGCAGGAGCGGTAGAGGATCTTAGCCTTGCTCACTGCCTCCAGTTCATCAGGGTCCGAAGGGGCTTCTAGTAACTCTGACGGGGAAAACCAATCTGTGTCATAACTCACAGCTTCAACAATTAACTGTACCTGAATTAAACTTTGAAGACATTTACTGTATATGTGATTTTTGTTTTTGTTTAAGTAGTAACATAATACAATTTAAGACTCACTTTAAAGGGAAAATCCATCTATTTTACACATCAAAGTCTGTTTACAGGTGTTGGGCAGTATGTTTGCATAATGTATTTCTATTTAAAATAATAAGTGCCTTTGACCTTGTTTATGGCTTGTGTTGAATATTCCTATTACAAAAGAACTCTTTCCTCTCATGCGTTTACCAAAAGAGCTCTTATTTTCTTTTGATAGAACTCTCAATGTCTGTTTAAGTCAAGTGTACTTTCTTCAAGGATGGATGAACTCAGGCGCTGATGGGAATTTTGTTGGGACACAAACCTTTGAGTCGGATGTCTACATGCTGCCGCAGCCAGGGGTAGATGCCATACGAGGAGGAGTCCTCGGGGATCGTGTTCTCCCTTAACCAACCCCCACAGGAGAAGCTGTAGAAGTCGTCGCAGGGGTTAACAGACTGATCCATTTTACTCAGAACAGACCCCGCTGCAAAAGATAGAAACACAACCCAGTGAGTCCAAATAATAACCTTTGAGCATCAGATACTTAAGTTACAGCTAAAATACCTCATGCTCAACCCGTTATCACACAAACAACAGTGGATTCTGAGAGTAACTGTACGTTAAGTGACCGTTTACCACCACTCCTCACCTGCTTCAATGCATTCTGGGCTCAGGCAGAACTCCTCCTGACTGGATTTTTGAGAGACTGAGGGAGAAGAAGAAAGTTAAGGATGATGCTTGACAACTGAAATGTAAAGTCACACTGTGAGCACACTGAGTTTTGACAATTTGTAGAAGATTTAGGCTGCATGCATGTTCTTTTTCAGTACTGACCCGCTTCACACCTACACACTGATAGTCCTCTACTGCTTGGTGGTCGTTGAGCAGCGTTGGGATGTGAATTCCTTCGCTCAACAGAAGTAGTTTTTGAGCAAACGTTGACATAATCAATACATTTCCAGAAGTGTGTGTGCATTAATAGAGCTGAGAAACCATGGAAAGTTGATGTGTAGGTCAACAAACCACGTCACCATAAAAAAGTTGCCTAATGCCTCCTTGTGTGGGCCTTGTGTAAAGATTGTTTTGTCAAAACAATGTGATTATGTTTCATGCAAATGGTTTTGCATGGAAAGAGCAAAATGGAAACAAACGTTCCTTTCATGAGAAAGTAAAAAATGTGAGTACGTAATCCATGTGGTCGGTTTTTTGTGGAAATCTACTTTTCATTAAGACGGACAATTTCAGCGGTTACTCCTTGTGCCAAAGCAATTAACGCACACGTGTTAAACGCTAAGGAAACATGAGTCATTTATATATAGAATATAATTATCATACAAGAGAACTTAAAGTTTCAGCTTATCATACTTTCATACAGCTCAAAATTATACTGGTTATTAGTGGGAATTCAATAACAGACATTCCCACAATCCCCTCTTTATCATATTGGGATACAGGCCAAATACAGGCCAAGGATCAGTTGATACAGCTGGACAGCAGTTTGACAGAGTAAACAATTTGTGGATTCAGTTTTTAACCTCACTCCTGCCTGCTCCGAGGAAAGTCACCACCTACAATGGCCACGCAACTTTTAGCTCTGTGATATCATCTTTATTTATACAGTCATACCTTGAATCAAAAAACTACACATGAGACTTTTAACTTAAACCTGACTGTCAGTTGTAATTTCTTCTAAAATGTAAGAATGCCACAAGATGACTGCCACAAGAATAGTGCCACTCATTGTTTACACCATCGCAGAGTGACCACTGGTTTACCCATTCACTTCCCTTGCTAGAAGGTGAACGAAAGCCTGTTTCTCTGACCTATTGGCAGAAACCACTGTTATGTGATGTGGCGGCTCTGAGGGCAAACAGAGGCAGCACAAGCCCACGGACTGAGCCGACAGATTTAGAAACCAAATCCCCATTGTGAACGGATGAGCGGAGTTGCGCCGCAATGTCTGACCTCTGAGGTTGACGGGTCTCGTTTGTGTAGTTAGAGGTGCTTGGGAGAGTTGCTTAACGTCGTGCCCACTTTGAGCAGAAGTGCACACGCTCGCAACTTCAACCCTGCACGACCCGCTTGGCCTGGAACAACCTCAACAACCCCCTCTGACCGCTCAGTCAGGAACATACACACAGTTTAAACACACACACAGATGTCTCCAGTGTCACTGCCGACACCAACTTCATCGTCATAGCTGAGATACCAAACAGGCCACCAAGACAAACATGCATACAGAAAGGCACACTCTCTAAACTCATTAAAAATGAATTGTAAAGCATCAAACAACCACTTGGCATTCCTGTGTCTGGTCATTTGCATGGCTGGAGACCAGAGGAGGGTTTTTTCATGAGAGTGGGTGTGTGGTATACTGCATACATGGGCACATAACATCATTACACTTCAATGCCACCACAAGAATGCTTGCTCCACTCAATAACAAAAAAACAATACTTACGCCTTCCCAGACACACACATATACCCCCCCCCCCCAGACAGGACCATCCCCACAACCACGCACTACTGAAGCTACTGAACTACTAGTTCACACTCCCCAAATGTGTAAAAATCCACCAACCAGCCCCTCTAAAGCAGTTATATCTTTTTTTTTTTTTTAATCTGTATAGAAACCAATGTGGTGCTGACTTCATATATAACTCCCGTTAAAAAACAAAACTTTCCAAAGGTTATTTTTACATTATTTTTTATAAAACATGTCAATTAGTGAGCTTTGAGGTTCTTGTGTGTGTGTGTGTGTGTGTGTCTTACCTTTCCATAGAGCCAGAGTAGCTATTTCCCTCTACTTCCATTCTTCAGGCTAAGCTTTTGATTGAAATTTAACTTTTAAGTGTAAGTTTTAAATGATTAAAGTGGTTAAGTTTGCGCTGTCTAACGTTTGATTTATCAGTCATGTATTTCATCCCTCTGTTAATGCTTAATCATTGACGTCATGGACGCCAACTCCAAGAAATTAAGGGAGGTTGCTAGAAGCGACTGCATTGTTCCAGTCAGACGCAGTAAGATGGAGAGATGACAGCAGCAAACATCAGAATTTTCCACCTATGGATTTAGGGAACTACACTGCACACAGCACTTCAATTAATGTTAAATCTGTAAGTCTGTCTGTCGACATTGTTTGCTGGCACTGTCATTTCACACTGTCTTGTGTTTCTTTTATATCTCATCTTAATTCCATTTATGTCTTTCGTAAAGTTGTTGTTAAAAGGTGCTACGCAAATAAACTTGTCTTGCCAAAGTTCATCAGGTCAAAGTACTGTAACACTTCCATTTTCTCTCTTATTTTTATCCCAACTATCTTCTGTCGCCTGTTTTTAGCTGGACTACGGGTGCAAATCATGATTTTTAAAACATAAGTGTTAATTAATGTGCACTGCCCCCTATAAATAAACATACACACACCCTACCCATTACTCTGCCACACAATTCCCTCCTAATTAATTTCACATTCTGCATGAAACAATTCCCACAAAGAGTCAACATACACATTCTTTTCTCTTTTCCCAGAGTTCAGTTTGACTCCCACTGTGCATTTTGGAGTTCGAGGTTCTGCATGTGCATGTGGGCGTGTATGAAACCTTATATGAACCAAATATAGTTTGACACAAGTTACCCGCGAGCTCTCTTCAAAGACCTTTGCTCCTACCAGTGTGCTCGTGTGTTATTTACAGTCTACATGTACTATAATCTGAGTGCATACTGCGCGATACGTTTCCACTGAATTCCTTACAAATTATAATGCAGGTTGAGGAAAAATGTGTGTTGATCTCTTTGTGTATGGCTATATGTGTGTGTGGTGGACTTACCCAGTATGAGTGCAAGCAGCAGAGCGGCACAGAGACACACACACATGGCCAGAGCTATCCTGTAGAGACGACTGTTGCCCCTCTCGGGTTTAACCCCGCCACCACCTAAGCGCTCCAGTTCCATGGCTTGCTATATCACACACACACATAAAATCAGACACCTACTCTGTCTCACTCTCTTACTTTCAAATTGGGAAGCAATTTTTCTGGATAAATTGAGGAAAAACACACCAGAGAGCAAAAATATCTGGTAGAAAAATCTGTTAAAAAAGAAATTAAGTTTATGGACAAAATTAAATCCAAAATGTTATAGAAGCATCTTCCTGAATTTACACACTTTCTCTCTATCTTCTTTCCAAATTTAACAGCACAGACTTTATTAACTTTCCCAGTCTGTCTCTCTCTGCTGCTATCTGTCTATCTGTAGCTTCTCTTAACTTCACCCTGGTTCTTCAAACTGACTGTTCCTCCCTCACTCCTCCTCTCCCTCATCACTCCTCCTCTCCTCCCTCCCTCCCTCCCTTTAGGACTAGAGGGGACCAGGCTTCCCAGTGATGAACACAGATCATTTAATAAAATCACTGACTAAAACCAGAACATGATCTGTGTGCGTTACCGTGTAGCGTTTAGGAGCTGCAGACCATGTGAAATGCGTGTGCGTCTAATCTCATGTACAGAACAGCAGGGTGTTGTTTGAAACATTTATCAGATCAGACAGTTGGTGGACCAGAACGAAATTAGACTCACACACACACACACACACACACACACACACACACACACACACACACACACACACACACACACACACACACACACACACACACACACAGGAGCTGATTACAATCGATTAATCTGATGATGTAAAAACACATCAGTGTTTTTTGTCAGAATGCATCAATAGTTTCTTTGAAGAGACAGACAGAGGTGGTGATGACAATGACAGCACCGCTCCTGGTTGGTCTTCAAACTCCCCCCCCACTGTGGCGAGAACCCTTTCCACACGTGCTCATTAGGGTTTGGGGCGTCAGCCACGATGTCCTTATATAGACGTGACTTCCTGTGCTGCTAAAAAACACCCATTCATCAAGCAGACACATCGACCACGATGCTATTGTTCACCGGTGTGACTCACAATCACTTGTGTCCTGTTTTTATCCTTATTGTTAAACATCTCAACTGGGACCCTTTGCTCTAGTTTTGATTGTGTCTGCTCCTCTTTTAGCATCTAATTTTTAGTATGGCTCTAGGTATGGAAATGTCAATCTACCACTTTGGTCCAGACTGAAATATCTCAACAACTGTTTGATTTGTACAGACATTCATGGTCGCCAGAGGATGAATCCTCCTGAGTTTGCTGACCGCCCCCCCCCTTTTCCTCTAGTGCTACCAGCAGGTCAAAGATACCACATATTCAGCGAACTACCTCAACATTTACACGGATTAGCTCAAACTCTTTACTTTCATTCATGATTCCTAGACGATGACTATTCCTCTGGCGGGACACTGTCTATACACTGTATAGACTTTTATTGAAATATCTCGACAATTATTGGATGGACACCCATGACATTTTCTACAGACATTCATGGTACCCAGTTGATGAATTGTTAACACTATGAACTTGTGACCCATTATCTAGCGCCATAATCAGGTTTGTCCAAAACGTTGCTTCATAACCAAATACTTGCACAACCCGTGATATTTCCATTGGCCTCCGGTGCACTCTGTGTTTAGTAGGGGTGTGACATATCGTGAGAGATAATTTAAGTTTAGTTTTTACTGAATATTTGAAGGCAAACTGTTACATTTACGCAGACATATAAACTATAACACTTATTTTGTTGCATTGTTTGTCCTTGAAATAACCGCGATAATATTTGAGGGGCCACATCGCCTGGCCCTAGTATTGAGTGCTAGTTTGCAAATGGTAGCATGCTTAACACTCTAAAGTAAGAAGGTGAACATGCTAAACATTATACCTGGTAAACATAAACATGATATTGTGAGCATGTCAGCGTGTTATGTGACCTTTTAGTTCAAAGCACCGGTGTGCAGTACAGCCATGCAGGGCCGCTAGACTCTTGGTCCAGTTGACATGGAGGAGGTTACAGAGTTAATTCAAGGGGCCATCTCTCAATATGAAGCAGATGGTCAGAACATGCCCCCTTTCTGCCCCCCGGACTCTCTTCCTCATCCTCCCATGTCTGTTTACCCAAACATTCCTCGAGGCTGTCATCAGCACAAGATAAGAAACCCAAACACACATGCATAGACACACGCAATGTTTTTGCATAGATAAAGAAAATAAGTTTTTGAAATGTCTTATCCAAAGACAAATACATATAAAAAAGACGCCAACTACTGCATGCAACAGGGTCCAATCCTCCCGCGCATTTTCCATATTATTCACTGATAAGGTCTCCAAAAAGGCAGTAATTTTGAACCTGCTGACAGGGGAGTCTGCTCATCTTTGATAAATACACCTCTGTGGCTAAGCTGAAGGCTGTTCAGTATTTATATGTCTGTGGGAAACACCCATCCAAATTACCATGTGGCATCTCTCACGCTTACACACTCAGGATACGTGCTCACTGCACGACTCCTTGAAAACATTAAATTAACACTGCGGCCTGGAGCTATTTTCTAAAAGTATAGCATGTGTGCTTTTGTCAAGGAAGACAATGTGCCAATGTTCTGGGAATATGTTGGGGATGAAATTTGAAGACCTTTTCAAGACCTTTTTCAAATGATACAAAACCTAAAGTAAATGATGTTAAACTCAGCAATACAAAAACAGGACAGAAGTAAACTAATATGGGCCATGAAGTCAATACAAATTAACTTAACTACTGTGAGTGGATATGTGATGTAAAGAAAGATTTGATTGCACAGTGAACAATGGGAAATGATCACTAAGAACTGAATTAAAAAAATGTTCACAGAATATTATATTGATAATTTAGTGTTACGCACTTTGCCATTGTTTTGACTTCCTGGTTAAATGCTTAACGACACTGCTGCATTGTACTGGTACTTCGTTTAATGACACATTAAAGCTGAATCTGATCTAATCTAGTCTAACACAAAATCATTAACTTTTCAAGAACTCTTCAAGACAAAATAGGACTTCAGCTTTCTTTGTAGGATCGAGCCTTCACACATCACAACTTCAGGGTGCCCCACTGATTGAACACAGGGTCACGTAACTGAAAGTTGGATGGATATATGGGTGAACAAACTTTTATGTTAGGTGTAAAGTGTCTAACAGAAAGGTTTCTTCCAACAGTCCAAAGACATGCAGGTTAATCACCCAATACCCCAAATTTTGCCCAATGACACATTCGACAAATACAGTACTGTCAATAGAGTGGACTACAATACCAAAATATGAAAATGCGTTAATGAAACAGAACAAATTATTTTAATAATCAAGTAACAGCTTTAAAGAGAGCTCTTAAATAAAATTAGTCCTTTATTCCACAGTTTTGACAAGCCAGAGCACAGACTGTGTCAGGCCAAGAGAATAAAAATGAAAACTTCGAGAAGAAGTGGGAAAAAGTTCATTGAGAAAACTATTTTCCCACTACAATGCCCGAGGAGGAGAAAGACACTTGATTTGACTGATAAATCTGTTGGATGAGTTAAAAAGTTGAAATGTATACAGATCCTTTTATTTAATTAGCTAATTCATGTATTTGCTTGTGAGGAGGCGTTTCTTTTAAAACATGAGTATTAGGTAGCAGAGTCTTCCAACAGTGATATGGAGTCGAACATTAAGGTATTGCCATGCATTCGCTGATAAAATAAAGGCTTTTTAAACTTTTTTTGTCCAAAGATGTCTTGGATTCATTTTTTTTTTCTTTCTGCAACACACTGAAGCCCAGATAGACTAACCTCCCCTGTTGTTCCATATGTGGCAAATATGGCATTTTGGAATCAAACCCTTCAAAAACCAGAACAGTTATCTCTCAAACTCAAACACATTACAGATATTAACATTTGGAAAAAACTGTGCAGTCCTTGTAAACAGTCAAAATATGACAGTGCTTTACAGCAAGTGCATTATTCATTTGTATATGTGCTTTTGTGTATATGGCGGCAGCATGGTGGAAGTTGGTTTGTTGTTTTCCCTGGTGGTCCAGTAAAGCCTAAAGACAGAGTGATATTCTGCTCAACAGTCTCCAGAAATTGGGCAGCACTGCTGGGTAATGCAGCCTGTTCACAGTTTGATGGTCCACACGTGTCAAACGCATCCTGAGAGAACAACTCTCAGTCCACATGGGGATTTATTCATTTAGTTTCTGTCTTGCCTGGTGCAGGCTAACCGCTGTGGCTACCGCGCCGTGACCATCCACAGGCCCAGAGCCACGTTGGCTGCCAGCAGGGCGCTGCCCCCCAGCAGCAGGAAGAAACCAATCAGCTCGCGCTTTTGACGGTCCGTTACCACAGTAACCAGCGTGGCCTCCAGCAGGGCGTTCAGCATCCACTGACCGTCGAGAGCGAAGCACGGCACAGAGTTCACAACTGCTAACGCTCCAGAGAGGGACACCACATATCTGAGGCAGGAGGGTTAAGGATAATACTGCTACCTGTATATTAAGGTCATTCTATCTTCTATTTAGTAGCTGTTGGTGAGTTTTTGATCATTTCACATTTCCTTCTTTTTCCTTCTTCCTTCTTTTTGTCTAGTGGTTGTGGAATAGCATTTTTTGGGGGGCAGGAGTTTTGTTTCCCACTGATGTGTCCTTGGTGTATTAGCCACTCTGACACTTTCTGACAACTGCCTACTCAGAGCTTAGTCACAGGAAGGGAGTAGAAAGATCTTTGAAGTGAGAAGATCATAAATTGCAGCAGCTGTAAAGCTAAATCAGTAATTTAAAGTCATCTGCAGTGATACATTTTCACTGTACAGAGCAATATCAATTTTTTAACTTCCAAGCACTTCTTTTGTTGACGGAGAAAATAAAAAAATTGCTGCAGCAGAACTGCAATCAGAAATACCCACAACTATGCAATTAAGGGTTACATTAAGCCATCCATGCTCCGACTAGCAGGCATCAGACATGTGAAGTGCATCGGGCCTCTTGATTGTGGAGTAAAATGATTAGATGTTAAAACTGGGACTGTTATTCAGAAATACATGAATATATACTCAGACGATATAATATGATCAAAAGCCAATCAGACTTGTACTGCTATATAACCATTTTGGAAAAAAAAATATGTAAGAAAATGTTCATCATTTAGACAGTACTGACTTTATCGACCAAGGACTTGTATGTGTAACCCTTTCTTTTAAAAAAATAACATCATTTGTTTAAATTTGCGTGACTTTGACAGAAGGGTAGCGTTCACCTTTCTAAAGCCGGCTCCTCATACATCCATCATCTGATTATGACTGGAGTCCTCTAAATGAAAGGATACTTGCAGAAGGTCTCCAAGAAGACGGGCAGATCCAGGTGGAGGAAACCAAAACGGGGGACAAAGTTGGTCAGACTCACTGGGAAAAGACAAAACACAGCGGGTGTTACAGTCACACTGCAGGAATTTATATAAACACTGTGTGGTTGTCGAGTTCATCATTTAAGAAAGATCACAGGTTTGTTCCACTCAACTCTTTTGTACTTTCTAAATAGCAGCAGACAAGACAACAAGCCTCTACCTGCACATTTATTGTACACCACTTAGGACTGGAGAGTCAGCTCAACACCTACATTATAAACACCAATTATATGAATATAATAGACCTAAACTCAAGCCTCCTCCCATCTTGTTGCAACTTTTACACTCAAATGTCTACTCAACTACAAGCAATATTTGCCTTAATAATAAAAAGGAATAATGCAAATATAACTTACAACTTTATAGGAACAGTTAAGACCTAAGATACTTCCTACACTTTCAAACTTGCGAGTTAAATCATAAACTAAACAAGAAGAAGGGAGGTGAACACAGCAGCGTAACACACTATACCTACCAGAGTACTGAAGGTGCGGCGGGTACCCAACAAACAGCATGTGTGTGTTGGGCGGATGTGTGACACGGATGAAGCGAGTCTGGTTCTCCAGAGAGGGAGTGACACAAACGCTGGCGACGTGGGGCTGCACGGCGCAGTCATCGTCGGTACGACACACTCGCGTCCCCGTCACCATCTTACGCACCGGCATGCAGGCGTACTGCAGCCGCAGGGTGAAAATATAAGAAATATGAAGAAGTCAATAGTAATTAACAGGAAGGCGTTATTATTCTTGTGTCTATTAATGAAGGTGGTTATCCGGTTGGATCTTTTTCCATGAACCCTGACCTGTTTTTAAAGCATATTTGATTTTTTGCAGCCAACATACAGGAAGTGCAAAGCATAAGTGAATCAAGAAGAAATATCATAGGACACTTTAAAGTTTTATTGTCATCTAGTATTAAGAAGAATGTTGAAATTGGTTTGTGTATATTCATAACTGTTCTTTTTTGTGTATTAAAGTCAGGCAGCTGCAAACAAGGTAGCACAAAATGGGGATAAGAGGAACTGAATGGAATAAAGGAACAACTATAAATGTGCTCGACTATCTAAAAAGGGTTGGAAACCTGCTCACATGATGAAACAGTCACAAAACGCCCCAGCCTGTGTGTGTGTGTGTGTGTCACCTCTCTCTCTCTGCTGTTCCTGCCCTGTGTTTTCATGTAGGAAAAACAGAGGTCTGTCAGGCTGTTGTTGCTGCAACAGTCCATCGTTCCATCCAAACGCTTGTAAGCTAAAGAGAGAGGGAAAAAAAAGAGATAAATGGAGGAGAGAGAGATACACAGGAAGGATATACATTTAGCACTTGCTGTGGTGAAAAGGAAAATGGGATGGAAGATCTTTAATTCTACCCTTTGGATAAAATGAAATCCGAGCAGCAACTTACTAACTATTTTATTATCTATTAATCTGTAAATTTGTTGTTAAATACGACAAAGAAAAACAGAAAATCCTCACATTTGAGAACTGGAAGCAGAGAATATTTGGCATTTTTGCTGGAAAAATGACTGAAACAATCAAACGATCATCAAAATACTTTAAGATTAATGTTGAATGACTAACTCATCATTGCAGCTCTGGCTGAAATTGTGGTATTTTGATTAAGAAATTAACATTTTTGGCATTTATCGCTTAACTATGAAGTCAGATTTGTGCCACTGGAATAATGATACACCACAGAGAAGCAAGAGGCGCTCTGATTAGCTGGTGCACCCTAACCTCACACATGACTTACAGCTGGCCAATCACAGCTCCCGCTGCTGCTCTGTAGATTTGACCTCATTTAATTTTAAGGCGGCATACTGAGGTGATCGCAAAATACAAAAAAATACAAAAGATTAAATGTTAAAGCAGGAGACACATTAACTGATTAGATTTTTTACAGTGAGTTCTTAATGAGTCAATTTAATAAATTATAATGACACTTTAAATCTATGAACTTATGAACTGATTAGAATTAAACAATAGAAATATACAAAATGAAAATTTGCTACTACAGTGAAAACATTTTGTTTTCTCTATTACTACTATTAGAAATATCTTGTTTATACATTTATAATTACATCGTACAAACAGCACACTCACCTCGTCCGTGGGCCCAGCTGGGCTGCAGGCTGGCGGTAGGGACACAGTATCCAGTCTGCGGGGTGTGTGAGAGGTGAGACAGGCAGCTGCTCCAGTCCTCCACTCCCCAGACCGGACAGTCCTCCAGCCCCGTCACTATGTCCCCGACTGACAGACCCCGGGGACCGTCGGCCGCAGAGCCCTGCTCGAAAGACAGATGGATGAAAGCTGGTTTGAATCCTGCAACCTTGCATTAGTTAGGGACATCGGGTGGGGACAGGGACAAATACACTTTCCCTCGCCAACTCGTGCCAATGAGTCAAACTACTTCAGCAACCAACTGTGATGGGGGAAATTACTATCTGTATGAATATGCAGGAGGGAATAATGTAAAAAATAATTTGTGCCCTGCCAATTTAGCGCTTATCAGGAATTAATGGACAACGGGGAGGCCGAGAAACGTCTGACACACAGAGTAAATGTATTCCATTAATTTCTGATTATGGACACCTCCAAAGGCATTATCCCAGTTATACCATGGTCCCTTACCAAAGAGAAAAAATGAAGACCATTAATTTATACTTCCATGTTTTGAAGCCATAACTTCCCTGTTAACACCTGAGGGCTTGACTAATACTTGGAACAATCATTACCATCCCCTAAGGTTCTTATGCAGTGGAAACGTTGTTCACGACTCCAGTAAATTGGAAGAACCTTAGATACGACTTGGCAACGGGAGATATTTATAGTTCGCTCGGCTCGTTGAACCCTTCGGCTCAGCTATCAGCCATAAATCTAACGTAATGCTAGCAATGACTGTGAATATAATTTGACAGTACGTTTAACGATGAGACTAACTAGCTATCCAGACACGTCATTGTCCTCAAATAAATATCAAGGTTTTCGCAGACAAACGATAGGCATGTGTACTGTCGGCCGCAGCCTGAAGTCGCGAGTTTAATAGTGAATGGGGTGTGAGATGAACGCTTATGTGATAGAAAGTATCACTAAGTCCAGAGGGGCAGTGTACTTTTTGCATCTTGTGCGTTACAGTCGCCATCCTGCGCTGTTCAGAGGTTGTTGCAAATAATTGTAAACAGAGGCTATGACTGTGTCCCTTGTTGCTGTGGTTACTAATTTTAGATACAGGCTGATAGGACTATGTCAGTTTCACTGGAACTGCTTGGTAGGTGTCAATTATTAAATAATAGCGGACACCCTGCAGCCAATCAGAATCGAATACTCACCAGGACCACGGTATAAAGGTTATTAATTACTGTGACAGTGAATAACATGATGTAGAAGTAAAGCAGTGACTTCTTTAATGACAGACAAGTGATGTTGCCCATCAAGAATCATAACATTCGCTGCATAAAGGTCAATCTGAAAATAAAATGTTCCTCACAGTGTAACTCTGTGACTCACTCGGTAAGACTTTTGGGTGGAAGTAAATGAAAAGTTGATTCACACAGAAAAAAGCTGCTGCACTGACCTGGACAACCTCAGTGACCAGCGCCCCGGCACCGGTAGAGTACATGGGGAACAGAAAGAGGGGCAACAGGAAGAGGAAGGCTAATGCCGCCACACACAGAACAAAGTTGTGCCAAACTCCTAGAGAAAGAGACACAGAAACATTTATACTTTTATTTTTTTGATTTCGAATTATAATTTTTTTTTGTTTGGGTTCGGGTGCGTTTATTTTTATGCTTAAGATCTGAAATTAACTTAAAATGACTCTTTAAGACATTAATTTGGATATATTAAACAAAAAAATAAGAATAAAAACTGTGTATCAGATCAAGTCAACCCTCCAAAAGTGAGGGGGTTAAAGCTACTGAAAAGCCAACAGTAGCATCAGGATTGTAAACAAGACTCTGGATACTCTATGTATTCTGTTCTAACAACCATGTTCTCCACATATTCAGACTGTAAGATGTCGTGGCAAAGCAGCAACCACTGCCCACTAAAAATAACTCTCTATACCATCTTAATTATGCAAGACGACACAGTCAGTCTCACAAAAAACCACACGGGAACATTTCTCATTGCTCGTGGGGTCAAGGCACAAGTTTATGGTCGTATTTTCCTGAAACATAAAAAACATGCAAAGCCATCCCACAGACTGTAGTGGTAGCAGCATCAAGTAACAGGCTACAAGACGTCTACAAATTAATGGCTGAAGATAGTTTGAGAAAATTATTTTTTTCCCTAGAATAGAAAGATAAGATTTTAATTGCAGGCCTAAATATTGACTTTTTACAGTAAACAAACTATTAAAGTTGCACCACCTAGCTCTACAGGAATAAATAATAAACATGTTATGTGAGAGAACCCTCCCTGCGCAGAACAATCTCTGCTGTGGAGTGAGAGAGGTGCAGATAAATAAACACAGCATGCTGTTATGTCACCACTCCCCTGATGGGAATAGCATCTTTCTCTCCCTCTCTTTCTGCTTTGTCATCTGACTGGACGTCTCAGTTTGGTGGCTGCAGTCACCCACCCCAGTTATTTTCTTGTCACATTAAGCAGAGGAAAAGCCTGGACGAATACCTATCTAGTAGAAGACACAGATGGTTTTACAGTAGCTCTTCGCTGCCCTCTAAAGGCTCCTGACAGCGCAGAGAAAGTAACATTTAGTAATTCTGCATTTTCAAGTGTCATGCTCTTACACACTTTGACACATTAGTATCTGCAGGGAGTTTAGAGTCTCAAACCACCAAATCATCCTGACGTCCATTTCCCTGTTTTTTTGCACTGCATTCTCCTGACAAATATGCTGACAAGGAGCATAAAACATGTAGCGTTTAGACTGAAGTGATGACTATTCCTTAACAGCTGTAAGCTCATTTAAAGTTAAAAGTTGAGATAGACACAGACGCAAAAATCTTTTACTGATTTTTACACATAATGTAACTGATGCTCAGTATCATGGACAGTTGTAGGAATATTGTATGTATAACTCTTATAATAATCACAACAGTAGACCACAGCATAAATCAGTATAAAAACCTCTATAAACCTTCATATGAGCTTAAACAGCATGCTAAATTCACATCTGGTGTGTGAAGTGAATAAGTGAAAGAAATATTGAAACTAAAAACATAGCAAAATATGGTTACAAACACCAAATTAACTCTAATTTTAAACATGACTTCATTAAGTCATTTTCTTTTTCTTTTCTATTGCTGAGCTTTTAATTCTTGATTACTGAGTTTATATAATATTGTTTTTGTAGTAATTTGTGTCATATAATAATTTCTTATGCTGCTTAAAACTCCCCTCTTGACTCCTTTCTAATCAAAAACTGAAACATTCTTCTTGACCAAACTGCATTGAAAATAATAGTCTTTAACTGGCTCCCACTGATGTCCCTTATGGTGGCCTGTACGGGAGATCGGTCGCATTCATGCATGAATAACTGCCAGCTCCACCAATCAATTCATTAAAATCTAATTTTCTTAATTGCAGAGTGAAATGATTTGATGTGAAGCAGCTGCCTGGTGTACAGAAATAAAAGACCTCAGGGTGACCTTCACTGGCAAAACAGAAATGAGTATTTAACAAAATGCTTGAAATAACTGTGATTAATAGCTGTGATCACAGTAAAAAGCCTTACCAGCACAGAAGATTCGGAGTTGCTGGATTGGTGATATGAGGTTGAGGTGTGTGGTGAAGAGGTCCACAAACGCACCGGGATACACCACAAACATAAACATGCCGAAACCATTTACTCGCACTTGCTCCCTGCCAGGGGTAGAAAAATATTACACGTTAAAAGAGGTCAAAAAAGACAAAGAGATCACATTAAAAAGGCCCTGAAAACCTATTTTCTCCATCAGCTTCTTACTATGAGTGACGGGATCTTACACCAATACTATTTTCTGCTAAAAGATGATGGTCCAGTCAAATGCAGCCATATACTCAAACACGGATGTTTGAAAAAGTTAAGCGTGTAGAGCAAAACATAAGGGACAGATTGACCGAACTTGAAAAAGATTTTACAAGTAAACCTGAAAAACACCCATGTGTGCAGCTACTATAACCTATTTACAAACTAAATTAAGCAAATCACAAAGCAGTATTCCTATAAAACCCTGTAAGACTTGTTGCTTGTTGTATACACACACACACACACACACACACACACACACACACACACACACACACACACACACACACACACACACATATATATAAAAACACACACACATATACATATTTATATGTATCTAGTCTTTCAATAGTCTTTTTTTAGAGGAGCAGGTCAATTCAAACTGATTTTCACATGCATTTCAGGTCCTGGTTTCACCCAAAAGTTCATATATGTCCTGCTACAACAGTACAATGATCATTGAACATAGTTCACAGTTAACAAGCTCATGCATAATGGCAGCTCAGAAGATGTTTCCCATAATAAAAGGTCTGAAGACTAATGGGGAGAAAGCAGAGAAAAGCTCTGTGTTACGCACGAGCCCCTCTAGGTAAGTAAAAAAACAATAAACCGTTAAAATACAGTGCTTGCGCTGCAAACCAAATTTTTTAAAACAGTAGTAGTAGTTTATTTTTTCTGCAGCCTGGAGTTGGTTTCAGTTGAACATTGTGTTGCTATAGCAACCATTACTGGCAGAGGTCTATTGATCCGCTGCTGCCCATTTTTTCATTTGTTCCATTGTCTGATTTAATGTCTTCTCGCTCTTGCTGCCTATAGTCAATTATGTATGTAATATAGAGCATATTTGATTGATAATATAATTTGGAATAATTATCTTGTTACACAATAATAAGCCCACGTCATAGAAAAACTGGACTGTGTGTGTTGGAGCACTTGTTGGTGAAACACATAAGGTCAATAGCAGTTTAACTGACATTGTCCCACCCAGAGTTTTGTAATAAGCATGTTGTGTGTTGTGATTTACGCAATGATTTAGTTTTGACAAATATAATCTGAAAATAATGAACTCTTACTATAGGCCAAAAAACAAGTAAATAGGAGGGGTGGGATACAAGAAAAAGATCACAAAGTATATGATACCCTTTATTTACTGACATTGGTCACCACTAATTTTTTCTGTCCTAATGACCACTGGGTGCCCTTCACTCTGCCGGTTGTCACGGTAACATATAGTGTTATGGAAACGTGTGTGTGTGTGTGTGTGTGTGTGTGTGTGTGTGTGTGTGTGTGTGTGTGGTCTACCTCAGTGCTGCCACAGCGTGGCCGAGCTCATGTATAACTCCACTGAGCAGCAGAGCGATGAAGAAGTAGGCCAGCTGACTGGTGGGCAGATTGACACCAGGGACCTAAAGACACACCAGAGACCAAAAAAAGAAGAGCAACACACAACTGTGACTGTTACAGAAACACAACATGAACACCAACAGTCATCCTTGGGGTGAAATATCTACTTGTTTCATGGATTTTTTGCCTCTTTTATGTGATTTTTTATATAGGTATTTATAGGAATAAAATGTATTAAACTATAAAGTTCTATATATTTGCATTGCACATTTGGCAAATGTACACAACATTTGTATTACCAAGGTGTATTTAAATCTTCCCTCCCACTCTTTTTTTGTTTCCTTCTTTAAATTAATTGTTTTTATGTTTTGCTGGAGCTGTGGTTTTCTATGTAGTCAGCATTTCCCCCCTCCGCTGGCTGTGCAGTGCATTTTGTGCCACTGAATGATAATAAATGGGCTACTAATAGCTTCCCATGAATCACCTACAGTGGTCCACTGGGGATAGTGCTCACATTAATGCACGGCTATTTGACACCTCAATGAATAAAAAGTGAGCAGGGGACAAATGCTAAATAAGAGCCCTTCTCATAATTGGGGGCACTTTTTGCATCCTCATTTGAATGTCACAGGCTTTGTATGAACTTTCAAGGACATTTATGCTCTAAACTCCAGTTAATCTCTGACCCTGTACACTGAAAAGAGATACACAATGTTTTACAAATCTAATTTACGGAATATTTGATTGAAAGAAAATCATGCCTGTCTTTATGTTTCACAACAGCAGTCTGAAACAATTTCATGTTGTAAAGGGACAGTGAAACTTGTAGAGAAATCATCCTATATAACTGTATTTAAAATTTAACTTATTAAAGATCATAATCATCCAGTTTGGTGTGTACATACCACCACCTGCAGGGCCTGCTGACTTCCCATCCGAGGGTTGTCTGTGGTCATCTGAGCGAGCGTCTGCTGCAGCGTCTTTGTCAGCAGCACCACTGACCCCACCATGGCAACTACACCGAACACCAGACCACTGTTGAACCTGTGAGACAAAATTGTTATGACAGAGCAATCATTTCCAGCGGTGCAATTTGGCCGTATTTTGTGACCCTATTACTGTGATAAATCTGTCTGAAAACAAAATAAAAGCTTGCATGCAAGTGCAGAAAACTTTGGGTAAAGGATATATCAAGATTTTGGAAGACTGGCCAACTTGTCCATTAAGTGATGAGAGCGGACACATAAAAATCATCACTTCAGCAAACATTATGTTGAGTGATAGTGATTGCTGGACATTAACAATATGTCATAAGTGAGAAAATGAAACAGTCAAATGATGAATGAAGAAGTTGATGTGTAACTTCTTCCTTTAAGTGTTGTAGTTTTGACAGGGACATGTCTTTTATACATGGCTGGACACCAATCAAACAATGAAAATACAGGTACTTTGGCATTGATTCTGGTTCCAAAACCATGCTAATATATAACTCAATTATTTATTTTAATACAGTGAGTCATATTCTTTTTTTTCTTTTTTTTTTTCACTTAAAGCTGACCAACTGCGAAATCTTCCCGAAAGATGGTGTTTACCTTTAAGAGCAGGAACATGGAAGCCTGAACGAGGAAAGCACAGAAATGATGGAGTTCAGGTTAAGTTTAGTTTATTAATTAAACAGTAGTCCTCACCACAGGTATTGGGCTCGGGGGTTGATGCGGGCGCAATACGCAAACAGTCGGTTGAACATGGTGGTTTGCCATCTCACGTGGAAAGGAGACAACATCAGCCCTTTACTCGCCAGCCATGACTCGTAGCTGATCCGATGTTTCACTGACGACTGCGGGAGTGGATGGAAAAGTGGACAAGGTTATCAAAGGGTGCGTTACCCAACACAGTCGAGCTGAGTGTGTGATAAATGGTAATAAGAGTCCGACTGATTCTGGATTTTTAACATCAGTACCGATATTGATATTTGAGAATTGAATGATATTTTGGCCAATATTTTTTTTTTTAATATAAACACACGTCATTGTTGTTTTTATTTTTACACAAAGACAGACACACACTTTTTATATATATTTATATATCTGCATAGCAGTAAAATGTTTGTTTACCTGTGTTCTACTTTGTTTTTGTTTTTTTCTTATTTGTCAATTTCTATGTAAGTACATCGACAGAAACAGAAAAACCAGAGTCAAATTCCTTGTATGTGTAAACATGGCCAATAGAGCAGATTAGATTCAGATTCAGATTCGGATTCTTAAGTGTGGTTGTTAAAAGGCTTTTACACTTCAATTTTTACAGTTGAAAAATACGTGAGAGTCTTCTCTGCTGGTTAAACTACTATTTCAAAATCACCTCAGATATATCTTTGACATTTCAGTGCTGCAATGCCTTGTTACTTGTCACATTTGCTGATACCAATCTGTGATAAAGCTACTGAAAATATCTGCTTTACAATATATTGCCTTATGTTGGACTCTAGTTGTGATTGACTGATCTACACACACTTTCTCTTACGGAAAAATTAATTCTAAGTCAATAGTCCCATGAAATGAATGCAACGATGCAGTGGAAATTATTTTGCTTTTTAAAGACCACAAGAAATTTGGGAATATCACTGCAATACCAAAAATGGGTAGTGGCCCGTTACACGATACAAAATTACCAGTTGGCTGAGGGTTTCTCCGTCAAGTCAACTTCACATGTGAAATCAGGATCAGAAGGACGAGTCAACAGTTAATGAGGGGGGGGGGCTTCACCTCCCTCACGTGGTGTTTTCCAGAATGTTCCGTGAACGTTGAGAACGTTTAGAACGCAGCCGCTGGAACGTTCTGTTGCCATGGCAACCGCTGATGGCAACGTTCCACCGGACCTAAACCTGAACCTGGACCTGAACCTGGACCTGAACCTGGACCTGGACCTGGACCTGAACCTGAACCTGGACCTGAACCTGGACCTGAACCTGGACCTGGACCTGGACCTGAACCTGACAGCGGGTCACCCGGACACCATTTTGTCAAGTACGCGACCGAGCAGATGCGGACAGGCGTCTTTTTCTCTGCTGCTCCTGCCCCGGCTGGACCACTGTCTGTATGAGCTCTTTTATCTCAGCTGTTCTGGGTTTGAGGCTAATGTGTTTGTTGCTGATAGAACATTCTCAGTAAACTCTTATGTTTGTAAGGCTTTACTTTTATGGACCCTACCTGTGTGGTTACTAGATTAATTATTAAATGCACTTAATGTTCATCTTTTTTTCTTCTTCTACAAAGTAGGACAATGTCACAGATTGGCCAGTTATCATTTATAGCCAACGGTCTACACTTCTCATAGTTTTCTGATTTGAAATCGCTATAATTTAATTTTTGCCTAATTCTGTTACTGTTAATGTCTAAAACATGTATTATTACATGCAAATGTCTCGCCTATGGGTTCCCTATGATGAACAGAACCATAATAACAGCAGACAATAGATTCTCCAGGTGAGAAAAGGTGGGAGTTACAGCTCTTCAACGAGAACAAAACAAGTCGTGAGGCTGTTGTAGTCCACTCTCTTCCTGTACGTTATCCGACACCGAAAAACACGAACACATACTCACCTTCAGCAGTGTGTCGGCGAGATAGACAGCACACCAGCCTGCCATCACGCACACCAGCAGAGGCACAGGGATCATGGTGCATCAGAGGACTCTCCCGACAGAGAAGGAACCGAGCCGCGCGGTCTCCATCACTCCGCCCGCCCGCTCTCTGTCCCGCAACTAGCCGCGGTCACACGCGTGAAACACCGCATGAAGCTGCTCGCAGTCTAATGTGAATTTGAAGGGAAGGAAAGGTTTGTTTTCTCAGGGATGCTCTCAATGCAAAGAACCGTCAGCACTGTGCGATACAAAACTTCCGGGTTGCGCTTCTTCTTCGTCTGTTTTTAAGATCAACCGAAGGGAGCACTACTGCCACCACGTGTTGAGCTGCAACTCACTTTATAAGAAAAGTAAAACATGAAACTCCTTGGGCTGATTTAAAACATTGTTTTAGTCCCTTTGAATTTATTTATTTTATTTATTTCAGTTTTGTAAAAGATAATACACTTTATTCCACACTCTCCATACATACCAGGCATCACTGTTTGCATTTTTGCTTTCCCATTGTATGAATACAAAATATTTTATGGTAGTTATTACAAAAAATTCAGCTACTCTAGAGCTGTCAAGTAGGCTGCCTTCATGTGCAGTGGTAGATGTGGAAAATATGACCTGAAAGACAAATAATTGTGCATTAAGTTGGTCGAATCTGCTTTATTTTTATTTTTCCTTGAAATTATGTATGGTTTTAGTCAGTAAGTATTTAATGTATGTTTTCTACTTTTCATCCTCCTGCTGCCATGTTGTTTTTGTTTCTAAAATAAGACAACTGTCAAATTTAAGAGAAAGAAAGTGAGAAAAGGCACATCTTTGCATATTGACTTTACCAAGAGAACTAAAAGGCAGCACTAGCCCCTAAAAGTGGGGCACAGAATAATCAATCAGGGTTTGCAGAGATACTCTGGCTGAGCTGCAGCAATGAAAAATGAAAGTGTAAGTCTGGATATTGGATTTCATCTTACCAAAATGTCAGGAGGGGTAAAAGGACACCAGTAAATGTTGATGGTCTGACTCAGATGCAAAAAGGAAACAAGCTCCCAGTCTGACTCATTAAGCCATAAATGTGACCAAGGGAACATAAAACTGCAAGTGGATAAAAGCTTTGTGTGTTGATTGCGTTTACATCGATACTGCAGTGTCACAAAGAGCCTCCAGCTCGTCATCATGTAGCTCGAGACACCAAAAGTTTATTCATTGTCAGTCAGTCAGGTAAATGCTCACTAAGAAAGTGAAATATTGTGTTGTGTTTTTTTCTGGTGGGGTTGTAACAACATGAGCAGCTTGAGCAGACAAACAGGATAGATGCCCTCATGTACATGTGGCCTCCAACTTCCCATTTCCTGCCAACTAAACAGCTGACTGCAGACAAGAGGGATCAACTGTCAGACAGTGAAAACTTTTATCTGATCTCTGATCACTATCACACATCAGAGGGGGGACTTGTCATTCAGTTGGCTGCACTAATTAATTTAGCCTTGACTATCATCACTGCAAGCCTCATTTTTTATTACCTAATTTAAATTCTAATTAAATTAGCCCCAAATCTACCCGAGCTGTCCCACACTTAAACTGTCGGAGACCTAAAAAAGCTAATTGAAGAAGTGCAACCTGGCTAAAATGACCTCAGAGTCCTCCCTGAGGTCACAAAAACACTCACATGTAGAAACCAAGAATACATGCAATCTTTTGATATATTTATTGGCATTAAACTGTTAAATTAAGTGATAAATTAAATGTTTTTATGTGGAAAAGCTAAATGTTACCAACATAAAAAATGAACAAGGAGAAACAGAACCGTCAAATACAATGACTTAGTATACACTGTACATGTTACTGTAGTAGTTGGGTATAAAATGTAAATAAATATAAAATACAAATAAATAAATTAAATTAAAAGATTAATTAAATGAAATGAAAAACAGTAAAGAAATTAACAATAAGTTTCTTGTCCACTTTGGTATTCCATACAGTCATGGATGGATTAACCATTGTGGGGCCATGGAGCAAAAGTGAGCTGTGCTATGAGGGAGCTGAGACACCCCCTCACTGAACAGGTGGAGCACACTCATTCTATAAATAACAAGATTATGTGCAGTTTCAGTATTTTTATATTGTAAAGTTTAATGTTATGTAACTTTGCCATTTGTAAGTACTTGCAATAATATTGTAGATAAGTTTTACACCAGTATTTGTAAGTAGAGTGGTTGGACGATACACTATATTGAAAGAGTTGAGGGCATTATTTTGATGCTGTTGTTTTTTTAAGTGAAACATGGAGTTAAGGGGCTGTCCTTACATACAGGTAAGACGTGTGTGTGTGTAGGTGTGTGTGTGTGTGTGTGTGTGTGTGTGTGTGTGTGTGTCGGTTGTATTTGCATAGTCTAAACTATACAACAAGCCTACAGTTTGCGTCTCTCGTCATTTTACTACCTGGGCACACAGTAGATTAGTTTCACAGGTGAGGCTGAAGAGGACAACTATGGTTTGATGCAATGACAGTGGACAACTTCATGTGAGGAAAAGTTGAGTGTAATCCTGAGAGAAAGGTAGGTGGAAACACACACTCCACAGACTTCAAATGTGTAGAAACAGATGAGGAAACACATCTATAGACAGAAACGCACACAGAGGCTGAAAAAACTCATTCTGCTTTTTCTCGTGATGGGTCGGATTCCGCTCGGGGAGGAGTTTCGTGTGTCTCCGAGCCAATCAGGACAAGCGGAAACAGGTCAGGTAGCCGAAGAGGACCTCAGAGAGCGCAGGCAGGGCAGAGCAGCCACGCACGGCAGAAGGTAAGAGAGCACACACACATTCACACACATTCACACACACACACACACACACACACACATACATACCTTTAACTCTGTGAGATCACAGTTCCCCCCTGGGCCTGTGGATGTGCATCAGTGTATAAATGTAGATATACCAGCATAACCACTTGGGTGTGTGTGTGTGTGTGTTTGAATGAGTGTCATAGCTAAAATAGGGCAGTGCCATTTTAGTCACTAAGAAGAAGAGGAGTGTTTTAAGAACTCATATGTCAGGGTTTGATGAGGATGCAGCAAGAAATGACCATGCTTGTCATTATAAACATTTGTGAATGTCATAGCAATTAAATTATTTCCCTCACTGAAACATTATAGATTAAAAACCTTAAGAAGATGTTCAACTCAGACCCCCTATGTGTCATTATGGACATTTGTGAATATCATATAAGCAGATAGTTATGTGTTGAAATGTTTCATGTTTAATGTTACATTTTTTTGAATGAAATTTGGTCTAGCATTTACATTATTTAAGTAATCCGAACATTTTACTAATGTTGTAATTTTTGTTTTAAAAGATGTTGAAATTAAAGAGATCCAAGTGCTCGGTGCTGCTGTTTGACAATGTTTTGGTCCGTCACTGTGTGTGTTCATGTGTGCCTTAAAGTGTGTGTGTGTGGATAGAAAGCAGGTCCCTCCTGTGTATCACTCTTCTATTTATAGTGAGAACAAATCCCAGATATGAGAGGAATCCTTCTACCACTTACGAGGCGAGAGAGAGAGAGAGAAAGAGAGAGGGCGGAGAGATGTAGAAAAGAGGAAGGAAAAAAGAAGAGATGGAGAGTAGAGAAGAAACAAGTGTGTGAGAGATGCATAGAAAGTAAGAAAAGTCCAAGCGTGTTTTCAATTGAGCACTAGACGATACAGTATCATCAACAGGTAAGTTACATCTGCTTTGTTTATATGTGCTAGTATTTGAATGGCAGATCTTTGTAATATTCATTCAGTGTTTCAAAGTTTTTAAAAGGGACAGTCTGGAAGTTTCCAATAACTTGCAGGAACACTCATTGTTCAGCATTGGAGAAATTAAGTTAAAGTCTTTTTTGTGGGTCTGTTTTGATAAAAACAAATCATTTATTTAGTCTTATTTGTGCAAAAAGTAACTTGTATTCTTAAAGGGTAAAGCTGGCAATATTCTTTATATTTTTTTATTGTCGACAGATCTTATTTCGCCTCTCGGTACTTTTACTTTCACTGCCTGTGGCACTCAGCCCAAATGCTCATTGGTTCCTACTGAAGTGTGAATCTTTAGATGAATAGTTTAACGCTCATTAGCTTTGTTTACTACTTACTTACTGTTTAAATACAGAACCAACCAAAGGGATATAACGTGTTAAATAGTGAGCTCAGGGCTTAGAGGTGCTGGTTGGTCCGATGTCGTTACCTTCAGACAGAGGCCGGCAAGCTGTTTCCCTCTGCTTCCTGTCTTTATGCTAAGCTAGGCTAATCACCTGCCGGCTGCAGCTTCATATTTAACGTACAGATATGAGAGTAATCTTTTCATCTCGGCAAGAAAGAAAACAAGCTTACCTATATGTTGAACTATTCCTTTTAAAATAGGTCATTAATATATCATTTTACAGTGCAATGGTGTGGCTCATTTATGTGTTTTAAACAACAGTGGAGGTCTAATACACAAGGGAATAAATAACATAAAGCAATATTTGTTGTTAAATTCACAGCCATCCGTCCAATAGTCAAGATATTTCTCTCTGAGCCAAACATGTCAACCTCATGGTGGCGCCAAAGTCAGATTTCACGGAAGTCCCATGTTTCAAAAAATTTGAATAAGGATTAAATGTACCTGCGTTTATGGGTGTGTTTGAGAGAGAGAGAGAGAGAGAGAGAGAGAGAGAGAGAGAGAAAGAGTGCACACACAGTATGTGTGAAAGTGAAAGGGCTTGTCAGGCTTTCTAGTGTGGCGTCGCGGCAGCTGCTACTCATGGCCAACATAAATACCATCCCGTTGTGTAAGCATTAGTGTGTGTGTGTGTGTGTGTGTGTGTGTGTGTGTGTGTGTGTGGTTCTGTATTTTGGGACGTCCAGGCTTTTGCTCTCGTGTTAAGGACAGCAAAGCTCTTACTGTATGTTGTTGCACAAACAGCACCCTGGAAACGGTATCTAAGTGCTGCCATTGAATCCAGCAGCAGCAGAGGGCCTGGGACTGTTCCTTTGGTCCTCTGCTCCGCTGTGAGCCACTCATAGATAAGATAAATAGGCCATGGAAACTTCTACGATTAGGAACCACTTGGGTCAGTGTTGATCTGTGAAACAGCAAAAGGGAGGGGGGGGAGTAAAAAAATAATGGAAAACAGGCTGAGATCAAATGAGGAAGGACACACTGAGGGATTTACAGACTTCTTGTTCCCTCTAATTTCTAATAGCTGATTCCAGCAGATATTTTGTGCAGGATTGTTATAGTTTATTGTTTTAATGCTGAAGATAATCTTAATTTTACTTTATTTTGTCAGAGAGGAGTAACACATTTTAGACGATTAGGAGACAAAAAGTCATGGTTTCCCCTTCTGTCTGGTCTCCTCATGGGATTTGTTGACAATAAGAAATATATAGAATGACTGCCATTTTGTTAATGTAGATAATATGCTATGAACTTTAACGTAACACTATATGTAACATGGAATTATTCCAGAATGAGTTTAGGTGGTTTGTTAAGATTTGAACTGAACCCATTTAGAGCCGGTGTGGTTCATGCTGAGTAAAGGAAATTTAAATGCATTTAAATTTACCCTTCCTACTTTTCCTGCGATACATCGCTACACTCAATGCAAATGTTCTCACTCACACCCTTGCCAAAATTGAGGCATTTTTATTTTTGACAATCCCCGCTGCCTCTCGGTCTCCGTCTCATGAATGATTCAGAGAACAGTTCCTCTACCTGCTTCTCTCTGTAAGAGTCGCTTAGCAACTGAAATGCTATCCCAGGCCTTTAAAACCACAGAAACAGAGTCCCCATGCCCCCAACACACACACACACACACACACACACACTCAAATACACACAGCTGAATGTCTGTGATCTGTGCTTCCTCCAGGTCAGTGGACTTACCGGGGGGATTATGTCCAAACCTTCGTCCAACGTTAAGGCCCTTCAGGTAAAAGATTTTAATCTGTGTGCACAATAAAGGTGTGGATGTGTGTCCTGCATGGATCTATAACTTTAGTTTACTTATTTAAAAACATGACGATGCCACAGGTTGGATTTCTACCCTGACAACTGTAAACATGCAAGAATAAAACTGGATAAAAGCTTCAACCGAATGACAGTAACTCTCCACCTGTTAAAAAATAAAGACTCCCGATGTCAGGTGTTTGCACATTTAAGTATTTATTGGCAAAGGCAAATACAGAGTTCAGACTGTGCATATACAGTATCAAGGCTTTGTTAGTGCAGAGTTGTAGCGAGGCGAAGAATGAGGAGTTATCTTGTTCACTGTATGTGCGTGTTTGTAAATGTGTGTGTGTGTTTCTGCTGTAATGGCTTTGTGTTTGCATGTCAGAGCGGGCTTCTTCCTTCCATCGTCTCCCTTCTCATTGTGCTCATTGTCGTGTCTAACCATGGGATAGGCATCTGGACAGATCATTTTTAAACTCCAGTACAGTACAAACATGAGGTTCTTCATTTTGTCTCCGTCATCAGTTTATGTTAATCACAAACAAGAACAGCAGCACGGCTTTACATTATAAAGAAGTTTCACACATTTTCATAAGAAAAAAATAAAATAAAACTTTCTTTAAAGTTCCAAGTCAGGAAGCTATTTTCTAAAATCTATTTTATTTTTCAGTATTTTCAAAAGCATAGCTTTGTTAAATTGAATTCTTATTTTCCAGACAGCTATTAGCTTCCAGTTAATCAATACAGTACAAAAATCAATTATTTCTGTTTCAGGTAATGCATGTAACGTAAACCCTCCCTGTTTGTGTGTTTAATGTAACTGCAAGATTTAAGAAGAATAGAACAATAAAAAAATTCACATGATCCTATTTACAATGTCAATGTTTGTAGTGTGAGTTTGATTTTCTGTTAACATAACACATGATTGTATCACGATTTGGCTGCAGATTCTCAAATACAGGATGTTGGGAGTGTAACATTTAGCAGTTTAGTATAGTACTATAGTGCAGTAATGTGTAGTTATGCATTTTGGCTTTGTAGGACAGAACAGTAGCACTAGGACTACAGGTACAGGTAGTGAGAAGGGACATTTGGAACATCTTAGTGGAGATGTAACTCTGAGTAAACCCTAAAAAGTGACCAAAACTGAATAATACATTTTAAGAAATGGAAAACAAGGGCTGTCTGGAAGGAAGGAAATCAATTAAAAAACAGTTGTTAGGCTTTTGGAAATGGTTTGGAGTAATGTGAATTAATTCTGACTTAAAGGGCAAAAACTTCAAAAACACAAACACTAGCATGGTCCTTTAAAACAAATGGCCTGTGCAGAACAATTAAACATATTTTTCTGCCAGCCACAGAGGCTGATGGCCCCTATAGATCCCCTTTACCCTGGACACACACAGTGTTTTATAACCAAGAACTATAAAATAGAAAAAAAACAATAAACAGTGTTGGGTCGCTGCCATAATGCCTGTTAGAGTAAACAAATGGACCCCACCAATACAATTAATCATAAAAGGTATCACATCTAGGCCAAAAAAGTTAAATCAAAGGCTTTTATGTGAGCTGGAAAAAAAACTAATAATAGAGCAACTAAAGCAGGGGACTACTTTTCAACATTAGGGACCAATCTTGCAGTCAGTGATTGATTAAAAGACACCTTTTTCCCAACAAACCCTGCAGGCCCTAAAGTTTTTGGTCTTCCATCCTTCCTTTCATATTCACAACACTTTCAGCAAGTTTACTCAGGAGGCGAGCTTTAAAGGATGAGTTCACCTTCAAAATAAATTATAATTATTTACTATATTGTTTGTCGGATTGATCGGCATACAGCCAGTTACACTCTGTTGGTCCATCTCAGCCTGCATTTATAGCCAGTACCATCTTTTTATTGCTCATTCAATTTCTCAAAACAGCTTGTGCAGCACAACTGAAGCATTTTGTGCCCAAATGTTTCAAGAATGGGTCCTAAACTCCAATATTTACTTCTCTAATACATATTCTTCACTATTACTAGCATTGCTATGGCTGTATATGCACCCTAAAGTAGGGAAACAGAGTTTAATAGGGAGGGTGCATTATTAGTGAAAAGAATAAAGATGATAAATAGGTAAATATTTAGGTCCTCAGTGCAGATGTTTGGCTACAAAACACTTTGAGTGTGCTGCATTGGCAGTTTGGAGAATTTAGGGGAGTACAAATCACATATACTTTACATAACAGCTGTGTTCAATGACATTTTAATGTAGGTTTCTACTTTTTCTACCATTCATGTCAGACTCATGCAGGTTGATAAATTGTGTTATCCATCACAGTGAACATCAAGTCTGTGTAATTTTTTGTCAAAGTTACTTTATGACTTTTCAACTTTTCAACTAAACTATGCAACAACATATAACTTGTTTTTTTAGATTTATGTCTTTTGAGTTCCCCAACTTTATAGTGCAATGGTATATCTCTTGAAAGGCCCCTTTAAAGAACTTAAACTTGCCAACACACTGGTTTGGCACTTTAGTAATGTAGGGAGGCTGAGATGGATTTACAGTTCAGGGTCTGCTTCAGTGTGTGTTTGGTTTTACTGTGAGTGGAGTTTGAACAGAGTTAAAGAGACATTTGAGGAAATATGTTTATTCCCTTTCTTGCCAAGAGTTTTAAATGAGAAGATCGATACCACTCTCATATCCGTCTGTCCAGTGTGAACGGATCAAACAAACAAGCTATTACAAATGACTTTATGAGCTTTAAAGGTGCTGGTAGAATTTTTATTAAACTCTGGACGGCGCCAGGCGAGCTGCTTCCCCCTGTTCGCAGCCTTTATGCTAAGCTAAGTCTATCGTATCCTGGCTCTTGCTTCACTTAACAGACCAACGTGAGAGTGGTATCAGTCTCATCATGTAACCCCTCAGCAAGAAGGCAAATAAACCTATTTCCTCAAATGTCAAGCTATGATTGAATTTTCAATTTAGGGTGAAATATTCCTTTAAACTTTGGTTGCGCCGGTGGAATGTCAGAAGATGATTGCCAACAGCACGCTAAGCATAAGACAGTAAACGATCCCAGCCAAAGCCACGTTACAGTGATACAAATCTGAGCAAACATGCTGCAAAAATTAGGCAATTTCTTCCAGAACTTCCTTTAAACCTCAATCTCTGGAAAAAATAAAACCAGCGTCCTGTAACACACACCACACTCCCTCTCTGTACAGCTGTACAATATGAGCATATATACAATACATTATAGTACAGTACAATGCAAAACACATCAAATCCAAGTGACAGGACGTCAGGACAGGCAGCAGCAGAACATCAAGTTAGCAGGCAGATCTCTGAGCTCTGTGTGTGTGTGTGTGTGTGTGTGTGTTTGTGTGTGTGTGTGTGTGTGTGTGTGAGTCCACATTTTCATAAAAACCTTAAGGGACATGATGATAACCAGGAAGTAGAGGTCATAATCAAAACAAGGGGTTTTGAGGAAACAGCAAGACTACACACATAGTGACACGCACACACACACACACACACACACACACACACACACATGCAGAGACAAAGAGACAGGAAACTGTATTTGTTTAAGAGTTGGAAGTATCTCATTGGCTGTTCTCGCTGTCCGTCAGGCTAATTTGAACATCCCGATGGGAGCTCTGCGTCCAGGGGCGGGACATCCTGTCAAGAGGAGAGAGGAGACAGTAGACACAGAAGAGGTAAGACAACACAGCAGACACACACACACTCACACACACACACACACACACACACAATAGAAAGTGAAAGCAAACATTTACAAGCAGGTGACGCATACGTAATATGCAGGAATATTTAAACAAGTAATCTGAGTGGAATATTCTAAGTTTACGTTGACCCACAAAACACACTTTTTAAATGTGTACCACTTGTACTACTACTTTATTCTCATCACCACCATAGCACGTCTGTATTTCTACTGATACCCGAGAGGGACAAATCTGCCCTCAAAAGACAGAGAGCAGTAACTAAAGAAAGGATGAGGAAGAAGGGCTGAACATCTTGAGCCAAACCACAGAGAAAAACACTGTGAATGATGCCTTTTTAGACTCTTTTACACAAAAACTTGTAAACCTTTAACTGAAATTTTGCTCAGAGCTATTCTGCTAGGCTAGTAGTCCAGTAGAAAGTAGTAATGTCAATTTAATACTGATTAAATCCTAAAACAACAATTTTGACAAGTAACTACATGTACGGTATTCAATGTACAGTATGTATGTAATCAAATGAGATTGATGGATTAACGAACAATGAAGCTATTTTTAAAAGTCAATTTTATTCCAATTATTCCTCACCTACCAAATAATAATAATAGTAACAAATATAAAGTAAAGTAAGATGCTGTAGTCAATGAACCCTCTCACAAGTGCTACTTGTGTGTGTGTTATTTCCTCTCAGGCTCATACACCAGAGCAGCCCAGCGCTGCAGCCCCGACGCCGGAGGAGAAGAAGGCGTTGCCGGGTGCGGTGAAACTGCCTGGGCCTGCTGTCAACCTATCAGAGCTGCAGAACGTCAAGAGCGAACTACGATGGGTCACCAAGGATTAACATGTAGGTTGTCATAGAACAGATGAGCAACCCTGAAAATCCTTTTCCTCACTGTTTTACATGTAAAGAATACTTG
The DNA here is from genome assembly GCA_031216445.1 of Lateolabrax maculatus. Taxonomy (NCBI): domain Eukaryota; kingdom Metazoa; phylum Chordata; class Actinopteri; order Acropomatiformes; family Lateolabracidae; genus Lateolabrax; species Lateolabrax maculatus. The sequence continues at coordinate 4,560,002 of CM062210.1, forward strand.
AAAAAGCAACATTTTATATTCCCTTAAATGTTTTTTTTCTTTTCTGAGCTCATTAAAATCAAATATGTTAAAAGTATTGAAGTGGAAACCCTTCCCTTGACCATAAAGCATTGCAATTACACCAAATAAGGGAATATTTTCTCATTTTACATTCATTTGGTTTGACAAAACTTCACTCACAGACAAAATAATGTGAAGTATGTTGTCCTACGTAGTGACTTGACTTATGTTTGGGGTCAGTTATACCCCAGACACATGAAAGTTTAAAACTTAAAAACGTATTATTCTTATTGGTGGATTCGGAGGGGTAGTGCTACATGAAAAGTACTCAGCCCGTGAAGTTAGAGTATAAATATTGGTACATATTTTTCACAAGTGAAGGAGTACAGGAAAAGTAAGAAAGTAACTTGAACCAAATGATCCTGTTTCTGTGAAAACCCAGAACATATTGAATAACTACAGGTACAAACAGGATCCAGCAAACTTTCACAACAGTCACAAGAAGGAGCCAAACTACCTGTGGCACTTACACATAAATATGCCCTGTAACTTAACTGCAATTACTTTATTTTACAACTTTATTTAATCATCAATTTGAAAACATAACTTATAAAGTATTTTATAGTCAAATCAGCCACACCCTCGTCCCTGGCTAATATTTTTCCACTGACAGATTGTACAGGTGTGTCTAATCAACAGGTATTTGTGTATCTATTGTAATAGTCATTTGCAGCTGACTTGGAAATTCTGTCCGCTGTTTTGAGTGTTGGGATCGGGCTTAAAGGGTCCAAAGAGAAAAATGCAAATCAGAACCAAACTACTGCTGAAACACAAAGTTGAGTTTCCAAACTGAGTCACCGGTTCTTTGTGAATGATGCAAATCCAGTCGTGAGTCTGAAAACATGAAATAACTATCTAACTCTACAAAAACAGGTCTGTATATACAGACGGTGGAGGAAGTATTCAGATCCTTTACTCATGCAAAAGTACTAATACAACTCTGAAAAATACCCGATACTATACTATTATATTCTATTTAATATCATAAGATTATAAGTACTCGCACATCAATACATAAGCAGCATTTTTAACTAATTTATTTAGGGCTGTAACAAATTATAATTTTCATTATGGATTAATCTGGAGCCACAGTGATTAATCCATTAGTCGATCGACACAAACGCTATCAAAATAGATTACCTTGAGCTATCTAACAGCTATCTTTCACACATGTTATAGACAAAACCATTAATCGATACTGAAAACATGGGCATAGACCAATAAATTCATCTAACACAGGCAATTTAGAGTTTCAAATCGACCTAACCTGCGTGTCAATGGATTGTAGGAGGAAACACAAGTACATGCAAAATGGGGAAGTCCCAGCTGTCTTGATCTATTTGCTGTAAAGTGACTAACCTAAGCACTGAGCCAGTCCTTCTGTCATATCATGTAACCAAGGCTGTAGGTTTACACAACAAACACCCACACAAAAAACACTAGATATTTGATGTAAATTGACGTTTTATTAACGCATTATCAATAATATTTAGTTTCAATGGTAGATAATGTATTGCATCTTTGCTATAAAGAGCAGTGTCCTTTACTGCCTTAGCTTTGATTAATGTTCAATTCCAGTGTATTTTCAGAAGAATATTAACAGTAAATCCAAATATATATTAAAATATTCTTATTCTTATATTTTAAATACATGCAGAAACTATCATCACCATGGAATCATTTCAGTTTTGTGAGGTTATTGTGCACTTCTTTGGAAAATGGCAAATACCTTTAAAACAAACTACATTTTTGTTTGCTCAAATTAAATTAGCCCTTGCATAATAATAATGTACAAATCTTTTTCTGTGCTCAAAACTTCCCATCATGTGCTCATGAACCCAAAACTATCTGTCTGCTAGATGCCAGAAGGGGTAAGTGAGACAAATGGGTGTTTTTAATGATATTATATATCCTTAAAATATATGGGATACTGGTGCAAAGCAGAAATGTTTTCACCTCTGCATAATACATTACATTTAATGAAAGGAAAGTGCAGCTTTTAGCAGTTAATGTTTTACACCCTAATTAGACGCTAAACTATTAGACGTTATGTCTTTATGTCAGTGAGACGCCACAATAATGACTTGCAGTGGCCGGAGCTCGCCACAGGGGGTCAGTGTGGGCCGTACAGTCTTTGGGTCAAGCGGCGTGTGTGTTGATGCCTCTGTGTGTGGGCTGGAGGGGTTGAGTCAGGCCCTATATTTGTACTTTATAGAAGTGTGTGTGTGTGTGTGTGTGTGTGTGTGAGCATTGAGGGGCAGTCTGTGCTGTGACTTTCTCAGCGGGACACAGAAACCACAATATCCAAACACTGAGGCTGTTCTGCCCTGCCCAAACCATGTGGGTGTGCTGTGTAGGAGATAAACGAGAAGCTGGTTCACGTTTTGGTTATAAACATGTGAAAAATAACTCTACGTGTGCATTTATTCTGGGAAAGTGACAGAATCACTCAAACAGGTCAGCAGCAGCAGCATCCTACATCTGTGCTCACTAATGGTGTTGTTATTCCAAGGTTGCAGTTTGATTAAAGTGCATCAGCTCATGTCTTGTACATTAGTGGCCAAAAGTGAGTGGACATCCCAACATTACACCCACATGTGATTGTTGAACATTGCATCCTACAACCATGTGGGCACTAACCACCAGATAATAAAACTTGGCTGCAGGGATTTGCTTCCACTCAGGCGCAAGAGCATTAATGAGGTCTGCCACGGATGTGCAGCGATAACTTCTGGCTCACAGTCGGCGTTCCTGTTGATCCTAAAGGTGTTGGATGGGGCTGAGGTCAAGGCTCTGTCTAGGCCATTCAAGTTCTTCCACACCACACTGGGAAACCCATTTCTATATAGACCCGGCTTTGTGCACGGGGTTGTTGTTGTGTTAAAACTGGAGAGGGACAAACACAAATGGTTGAGCCACAGAGCAAAAGTACCTACAGTGTGTGAACATGAGTGTCCACTTACTTTTGGCCAAATAATATATCACTTTACGTAGCTGGAAAAAAAATAAAACAAAAATATTTAAAAGAGCAGGAATTCAATGTTTATTAATTGAAGAGCATGAAGGTCTTACTTATTATTTTGAATCTACCAATGAGAGTCCCAGGCTTCATATTATTAACTCCTCTGTCAGTTTCAGTAGCTCCTTGGCTCCGTCCACTGACTAACTTGAAGTGTTTGTATGGCCAAAACTCAAGTATTTGAGATAGAAATAAACAGAAAATGTGTCAGAGAGTGAGAGGGGGTCACGGCACATACAGCAACAGAAATGGAAAAAAGGTCAAGAGAGAGATAAGTGCAGAGAGACAGCAGGTGGTGGATCAACCAGATCTTCTGATTCTTCACCATAAATACAGTGACCCGGCCTTCTGTTTGTGGTCCTGGACTTCCTGCTGCCTCTCAGGGGGTCAGCGGCTCTGAGACCGTGAGACCGAGACGGTGAAAATCCCTCACAGTGTCTTTATCTGTCTTCTTCCTCCAGGATCCTCCAGGAGCACAAGCTTCATAGACACAGACTTGCCCACTGCCACTGAAGATTAGCAAACTACAGTCTCATCCCAACATGTTCGGAAACACTAAGAGATTTCTGTGACGCCAACGTCTGACCACCAACAAGCTCTCTTCCAATCAGTACTCTAATAGGTTGAAACACAGAAAAATCTATATTCATCTTATTGTTTTGTCACTAAATCCAAACTTAAATCATAATTTGTACTGTCGAGGTAAAGCAAGATATTCAGACTTGTTTCTGCTGCAGATAAGACTCTACTTGACTTGGACTTTTAGAAGTAAGTGAGTTGTATTGCTATAACGGCATGTTCTTAAGCTATTCTTTGCTTTATTTTTATTTTTTTGCAGTATTTATAAGTCTGAAATAGATGTTTTAGAAGAACTTTTTTGACAACTGACATAAATTTAAGGAATCCGCTTGTAAAAAAACAAAACTGTGATTCCCCTTCTAACTCTGTGAAGACCAACTTGAAGACACTTCTTTTCCATACTGTCAAAACTCCAACTATTCAGCACTGATTTATACTGATGATTTCTATTAAATTATTCATTTCTAAATGTTGTAACAATTTGCGATTGGATTTAAGTTCAATTGTACTATTTTTTCTGGGGGGTGGGGAATTCTAATGTTTTTGTTGTTTCATTGTTATGATTCCCAGAAACTGGTATCTTCAGGAAAATGTTGCAATAAATCAAGATGGTTCTAAAAAACTACAAAGTCAGAACTGTTCTGTTTATTACTGGCTGCATCTGCTATTACAGAAAAGGAGAATTGTGGTTAAATATTCATCATCCTCTGTCATTTTTTAATTTCCCCCAATCATTTTGAAGTATTTTCCTCATGTAATTAGACTTTTATAAACAGTTTCAGCTCTGTGTGGCTCTGTGGACGGCCATGTTGGTTGTTGATCCACCACTTTGGTCCAGGCGGAAATACCTCAACACCGACAGGATGGATTGCTACAAACTCTTTCATTCATGGTTCCCAGATGATGTCTCCTCTGTAGCCATCATCGGGTCCAAATTTTAACTTCCAATTTTGTATTTTATGACCAAAAACCTGCAAAACTAATGACATCCCCATCAGCTTGAGCTGGTCTGATGTAAGCATTTACCTCAGTACAGCTTCACAGTTTCCATGTCAATTTTAAAAGAAAGTAAGAAAGTATATCATCTTGCTGGTGAAGTTGACAGCTGTATCAGCTGACAGAGACACGCCAAATAAGCCGACAGGACGTGACAGTTAAGTTTTTTAGGTGACATGTTTAAAAGGGATTACTTCCTGGCGGAGACTTCTTTTTTTCCTGTGGGTGTCAGGAGATTGACAGTGAACAGTGTGACATAATGCATGCAATGATTTAAAAAACAAAATAATAAATAAATAAAAACACTCCATTCAGGCAAAATTAAATAACCTGAAAACTCTGACAAAAGCAAATTAAAAATTGTGTTTACTGTGATGGAAAATGTGGCCTGGGGAGCCAGTTTTCACGACTCACAGTGCACAATGAGCGAAAAAAAAAAAACGAGCCCTGATATTTCCAGCTGTTATACTCTTGTATTATGTGCATATGTTACGAGTATTATCGGGTTTTAGGTGGGAGTCAGTGGGGAGATCCTGACCTAAACCTCCAAAATGCAACTGTTTCAAGAAGGAATGCTGCATTAAAACACCCCCAGACCCAGATACACCCCACCCCCCCCCCATCTCTGCCCCATTACAGCACCTATCCATCATCACATCACATGTCCTCCTGCACACAGACAAACACACACACCGAGCAGCTGTGGCTAAGTTTAGCCTCCATCAGGTCACGCTGGAATATTCTCTGCTGGTGTTTTAACAACCGTACGGGAGGATTTGACATTGTGTGGGAAAGATTAAAAACACTCTGCAGTTTCAAAAAGGCGTGAGTCTGTTTGTTTTTTTTTTTCCCCTCTTTGCCAGTGTGCTGAATTCTGAACTCGTGTAACCTTTCCATGAAACAAACACACCCACGCACACAGACACACGCACATAAATACACACTCATCTCTGAGTGCGAGCCAGCATCTACTCGGAGACGCTGATCATAACTCACTCCAAAATGCGTGCTGCAGAGAATGCTGCAATAACTTGTAAGTGTGCGATAAAACGATGTTGTTTGCATATTGATGTGCGTGTGTGTGCGTGTGTGTGGGCGTATCAGACAGACAGTAGCTCAACATTAATCAGACGAGCGTAAACACGTTGGATACTGAAAACAAATCCGTCCCTTATCCTCTCTCTCCTGCTCCCACCACCCCCCCCCCTGTTCTATCTCTGCATAAAAATAATAGCATGACATCCATCTGCATGAGTTTGAAGCAGGTCACAACGAGGTTAAATGCCTCCAAAAGGGCACGGCTCGCTCCAACACCCAAAGCTTTTGCTGTGCTACAACTTCTGACACTTGTAAAATCTTTGACAGCTTGGCCAAAACTTCCTCGTGGTGCGATCAGTACCTCGCCGAGCTGTGTCTGTGTTTCTATTCCTGTCGCCATGGCGATGGGGGCACAGATAGGTGCCGTGGCGACCGTGCCCTGGAATCTTGGTCGCAGACTACAGCAGCTGTATTTACCCATGAGTTCATCCGCCGGGATAGACACTAAAACCCAGCCAGGCTCCCTCTGTGTGTGTGTGTGTGTGTGTGTGTGTGTGCATCCATGCATCCGCTTGCTTACAGGGTCGGCGTGTACGCTGGATGCATGTATTCGAGTGATACTCCCTCCCGGACGCAGAGGAAAGGGCAGCGGTCAAACACAAAGCCAACAGAGCCGGGACATCACAGAAAGAGACAGGAGGCTTTGGGACGGAACAAGTTTAAGGGCCAATCGAGGAGGGGTGGTGGGGGTGTTTGGGGTAGTTGTTAACGTCCTGTCATGGTGTCACGTGTCCGCCGCCGCAGACAGAGCAGGACAAAAACACAGATGGAGAGACGTCGACTGAGCAGACGCACTTTGCTATCTTCTCCTTTAAACTCTTTCTCTTCCTCTCATTTCCTGCTCACCTCCACCAGCCTGTTCTGCCGCTCTCCTACTGATGTCTGATTCTCTTGTAGTCAAACGCTCTTTTGTGCCGCTTATCGGCTTCAGCCTTTTTGCTGCTTTACCAGTGATTTTGCTGTTTCTTCCTCTGACTTCCTGCCTCACTGCCGCTTCCTCGCACCTTTCTGACTAAGCTTTTACTTGAACTTCAGGAGAAGCTTCCTCTCCAGTCCTCTCACACCTCCTCGCCTCCTGTCTCTGGGATGGACAGCTACTCCCTCCTCTACAGTTCCTCCCACAGAACCGGACTTCTCTCCGGCTTCCAGCGCCTGCGCTCTCAGAGGAAGATGTGTGATGTCGTCCTGGAGGCCGGCGGCGTGTCTTTCCCGTGTCACCGCGCCCTTTTGGCCAGCTCCAGCGAGTACTTTTGGGCTCTGTTTGGGGAGACTACCGCGGAGAGATCAGCGCCCTCCATCAGCCTCCCGGCGCTAACACCTGATGGTTTAGATGCCATTCTGGACTTCCTGTATTCGGGCTGGCTCAGCGTATCGCCGCCTACACTTCCTGTCGTCTTGGAGGCAGCCAGGTACTTGCAGGTGGAGCCGGCCGTGGCGATATGCGAGAGCTTTATTACTGACGGTTTAAACGCTGCCAACTGCTGTTACTATGCTAACCTGGCCGAGCATCACGCCCTCTCAGACGCACTTGAAGCTGCCAATCAAACCATCGCTACGGAGATGGGGACATTGCTGCAGGAAGGCAGGGATGACCTTCTCCGGCTGAATATCCAATCACTGTTGGCGGTGCTCGATGCTGACGAGATACCTGGTGTCAGGGAGGCGGAGCTCATAAAGCTGGCTCTGGATTGGCTGGATGAGAACGGGCCCCTCCCTCTGCTGAAATCCAACCTTCTGCTGAGTCGCCTGCGCTTCGGATTGGTCTCCCCCTCTGACCTCGCCACCCTCAGCCACGCCCACCGAGCCATGGCCACGCCTCTCATCAGAAGTCAGCTGACTCGGGCGCTGGAGTACCACAGGCTGGGTTCAGCCCAGCCAATCAGACAGAGCAGACAGTCCACGCTCAGAGCGTCGCCCCATCGCGTGCTGCTGGTGGGCGGAGGATCCAGCCCTGATTGGCCAGAGCGGGAGCTGCTGGCGTTTGATCCAAGAAGCAGGAAGTTTTCATCTCTGAGCTGCAGTCTCCCGCTGCGACTGAGGAATCACTGCGTGTGCTCGGTGGGAGGTTTCCTCTTCGTGATCGGAGGAGAGGAAGTGAAAGAGGGAGACGAGGAAGGGAAAAAGTGTGTCACCGTGGCAACATCCAACCAGGTGTGGCGCTACGATCCTCGCTTCGACCGCTGGGAGAAGGTGGAGTCCATGCTGGAGAGGCGGGCGCAGTTCACCTGCTGCGCGGTGGAGGACGTTATTTATGCCATCGGGGGACGACACACACGATCCGACACCAACACACACGCCTCTGTGGCTTCTGTCGAGTTTTACGACATGGCCACGGGCGCGTGGAGGAGAGGGGCGACGATGCCCCGCCCTCTTTATGGCCACGCTTCTGCTGTGCTTGACAACAACATCTATGTTTCAGGTGGTCTCCCGGGCAACCAGGGCAGCATCCATGGCAGTAACCACAACGATAACCAGGGTGACCACAGAGAGAGCAGCAGAGAAGTCCTATTCTGGGACCTCAAAGGCAGAGTCTGGGAGAAGCGAGCGTCCATGTCCATCGCCAGGTTCAGCCACCGCCTGGCGACCGCCCACGGCCACATCTACGCCCTGTTGGGAATGTACGAGCCTTTCTGCGATATCGAACAATACGATTCACAGTCAGACCACTGGACCCGCCTTCGGCCGCTTCTCATTGGTTCCTTCAACTACGGGATGGTGTCAACGCCGTCGGGGAAACTGCTGGTATTTGGAGGGAGAAGATGGAGCGACGGACAGGAGGTGATAGTGAAGAGTGTGTTGGAGTACGATACAAAGAAAGATCGATGGAGCGAGATCTGTCAGCTGCCCAGACCGCTCACTGGGACTGAGTGCACACTGCTGCCCCTGCCAGACTAAAGTGCACATAATGTAAGAACAACTTTAGCATGAAAGTGAGACAATTTCACTTATAGGTGCAACACAGTCTCAAATCGCAGAGAACAGAGCACACGTGTTGAAATAATGATTTTAATGTGCAAGTTTAGAAGTTTAGGAGACTAAAACTATCGAGTTTCAGCCATGAAAGAAAAATATGAAGAGGAAAACACTATCCCTCACAGTAGACAGCTTTGCGACCCGTGTTGGTAAATGAAACTGGGTTGTCAGAGATTAAATGTTCACCAACAACCCAGCATCAATATTTTTAGTTTCCACCTCACTTCATATTTTAAGCTGTTTGTAGTCCTGTCTTGTTAGAGGAGAACAGATGTGCATCCAGGAAATTCAGGAAAATATTTAAAACAAGTACATTTAAAACAAGTCAAAGTTTCTTAACTAGTCTATTACCACTTAAAACAATAGTTTGACATTTTGGGAAATGTTAGATGAGAAATTAGGCTGATGCCACTGTAATATCTGTCTGTTAATCATGACGCTAGAACCGGAGATAGTTGCCTTAAATTAACACAAAGCATTACCATTTTTCCCCTTTGGACAAAACCATCTTTCTGCTCAGCGTCTCCTGGTTCTAGTTAATGGATGACCATGAGAGCAGTATCATCGTCTCATCTTACTCTCAGCAAGAAAGCAATTAAGTGTATATCCCAAAACGGTGACCTATTACTTTAAGAAAATGACTAGTCACAAAATTACACAGGATAAAAAGGGCAATTTAAATTGTATTTTTGCTTTTGTTTTTCACTGATCTGACAGATTGTTGGAAAGAACTGAAAAAGGACCTGAACTGAAAAAGGTGCAACCAAACTCTGCAGCTATGCCTTTTTATTATCTATACTGTAAGTATTTAGCAGATACAATTATTGAGAGCTAAAAATAATAATAGGTGCAAAATAAATAATAAATAAATAAATGACAAGCAAGCAGTAATAAGAAGTGAGATACATTGTGTTTTATCAATAATATTCCTGTGAACGAATGTGACAATGTTCTAAAAAGAGAAATAAAAGAAGCTACAGAGAAAGATAGAGGGGATTTTGAGAACACGAAGAGGAGAGATAAAGAGATTTAGTGGGAAGAAGGTAATTCCTGAATAAAGGAGAGAGGAGAGGCTATCACACATAAGTGGGAATAGAGAAGAGGTCAGAACAGGACATCTTTGAAATAAAAACAATATAAGCTAAGCTGAATATTTTATGGAAGTTGTAGATAAAAGTTTGTGCATGCATGTGACATTCCTGTTTATTGACTATACATCCATCCATCCTGATTTATAATTTATGATTTCTATAAGATGGATATAGAAATAGAAGCAAGGATATTGAGTGTTTCTGTCATGGTTTTTTCGTTTCACCCATTTCCATTTGCACTGACAACCAAATGGACAAAGTCGGTTAAAGCAGCAGAGTAGAAAAAGCATTAGTAGGAAATCACATGCATAAATTGTGGGTAATAGCTGGGTAACCTGCTGGAGTTCATTATTCATGGACTCTTGTGCTTGTATCTACTTCCATTTAATCCTGAATACATACTGTGCTGTCTGCATAAACATCATTTATTTAACGTGTTGTATTATGTTTGAAGGATTCAAAATTAATTGGGTGCCTCATTACTGTACACCCTCTATGATGATTGTCAGTGAAAATATGTATGAAAAAAAATACAGGCAATTTTAAACATTTTATATACAAATCATGATTTGTGGACTTTTCAGTTGCCTATTTAATGTTGTTGCAGAATTGTACAATTAAACATTCCAATCAGTAATTATCATAAAATAATTAATATGTATTATGAATTCTAACAAATCAAATAAACTGCAGAACAAAGACAAGAGAAAGACAATGAACCACTGTAAAAATCCAAAAACAATCATACGTTTATTCAATTTCAATAAAACTGAATAGCAAAAGTGAATAGGTGTGACTGTTTACTTTATCCTCATTTGAGTCATTTGAACAAAGCAGCATCTTATTTTAATGTCTAAAGTCTCATTTTAAGGACAGTTGGTGCTTTTGATAGGATCAGGTTGGTAATGTCTCTGGACAACCATCTTAGCTAAGCTATTTGCTTTATTGCTCTGTATGGTCTGACTGAGTTATTTTATAATTATTTTTTGTCAGAAGACTGGCACCCCTCTTTATTTAAAAGGGTCAAACCCGCTACAAAGGTTAGGCATGCTGCCGCAAATTATACCTGAATATTAGTTATTAAGGACTCTCTTTACATTTGACACGGTTCACACGATTCACTCTATGCTTAGTCCTCATCCTAAATCCTTCTAACACTTCTGGTATGAGTGCATGGATTCACCAGTCGGACTCAATGACAGACACATGAGTGCATGGATTCACCAGTCGGACTCAATGACAGACACATGAGTGCATGGATTCACCAGTCGGACTCAATGACAGACACACGAGTGCATGGATTCACCAGTCGGACTCAATGACAGACACATGAGTGCATGGATTCACCAGTCGGACTCAATGACAGACACACGAGTGCATGGATTCACCAGTCGGACTCAATGACAGACACACGAGTGCATGGATTCACCAGTCGGACTCAATGACAGACACATGAGTGCATGGATTCACCAGTCGGACTCAATGACAGACACACGAGTGCATGGATTCACCAGTCGGACTCAATGACAGACACACGAGTGCATGGATTCACCAGTCGGACTCAATGACAGACGCTTCTGTTTGTTCTTCTTCACCAGCAGCTGGTTTACAGTTGAACATTCTGTTGCCATGGCAACCGCTGCTGGCAGGGTTCCGCGGCAGGTTCCGTCACATTGTTGCGGCCGCCATTTTGTCACATCTGTGACCAGGCAGACATTGTCAGACATCTTTAATCTACTCCTCAAGTGTGCATTTGGAGTATTATCGGTAGGAACTCTTTGATTATGGATTTTCACGCGAGCAGTTTCGTGCTAACCAAGTGAATTTTAGAGGCTTCTCGGATACATACAGTCATTGAAAAGACTTGTTACTTTAATAATTGTTACATACTGTAAAAATGTTTATAGTATTCCACCTTCTTCTGATTTGTAATCCCTACCGTTGAATTTGTTGTCCAATAATGTTTTGACAGTTTCCATCCAAATGCGACGCAAATTCTTTCAGAATTTCCCAAAAAATTGGCATTGAACCATCCACTACTGTTATGTGAATACTAGTATTATGTAATACAAGTGAAAGTCCTGTATTCAAAAACCTTACTGAAGTAAAAGTATATATTATCAAAAAAAATGTACTTAAAGTACCAAAAAGTAAAAGTACTCATTTTGCAGTAAAATGGTCAGTGTTTTAATATTATATCTGATGTTTTTGGATTAGTATCACTGCTGCATTAATGTGTATGTTGCATTTTACTACTGTAGCTGTTCAAGGTCGTTGTATTTTTAACTACTTTATATACTGTTGGGTAGTTTAATCTACAGCAATGCATCATATAAGATCATCATATGTTTGTAGCGTCGCTGTCTCTAAAAAGTCAAATTTTCAGGAGCTCAGAAAAACAGCCTGTTTTCAGCTTTGTGACAAAGGGATTTTTCAGCTGATCCAAGGGGATTTTTTAAGTGCTTTTTTTTTTTATCTCTAGAAGTAGGGGAATTTTCTATACACGTAGAGGAGAACTTAATCCTTCAGTTCATCAGAAAAAACTGAAATAAAAAATCAGCACAATTTATTGTAGTGGAGTAAAAAGTACAATATTTGGCTCTGAAATGCAGTGGAGCAGAAATGTAGAAACCAACTGCTGGTGTCAGAGAGTTGTTTGAGTTCCTGCTCAGCTGTGATAGTAGCATTAAGGGAAAAGGGGGTAAGAGTATCTCTGTTGGTCCGTCCTCTCTTTCTCCCTTGTTGACACAGTCTATGCAGCAGCTGTTACCGGTGCTCATCATCCCTCCCCATCCTGTCAGCCTCCTCTCCTTTTTCTCCCCGTCCACCAAAACAAAAAAACAAACCAGAAATACATTTTCTTCCAAACGGCCACACTTTATTGATCCACCCTCTTCTCCTGACAGAAAACGTAGAATGATCACGTAAATAACCACTGTTATTTTACCATAATTTATAGCTTGAACATTAAACAATCTTTACTCAACCGTCCAAAAAAACCTGATAGAATTAGAGAACATTATCCAAGACACTTAGTTTGCACTCTATAAAGAGAGATCTACTGTATCTACAGATTTCAAACACAAAAACAGAAAAGGAATATTGTTTATCTACAACAAAGACATGCTACTACAACCAACCACGGGCAGCAGCAGAGAAAGAGCATTCAAACTGTGTAATGTGTGTTTATTGGCGTGTGTGCATGTCTTTGTGTTTATTTGTGTGTACGATTGCTTTCATAGTTTTGTGCAGTGTCTCTGAGTATTAAGTTATTTGCCAGCAGCGTACAAATAAACTAATATATTTTTATTAGATCCATATTTCAATTCCTATGCAAATATGTCCTCATATTCTCTATGTGGCATGCAGGATACAGAGAGCCAAATGGTCTCTGAGGAAAAATCCACCCTGAGAAACTTTTACACCGTTATTATAAAATATAATCAATGCGTGATGAGGAGTTATTTTGTCATTTTCATTTCTTATTGACTAAATTAGAGATTTTCTGTGACCATATCTCAGGCATTAAAGCCGAAACGCAAACATGTCCAAAAGCAGTAGTCAAAAGTGCATTTCTATTAAAGTTACAGTTTGTTTAGTATGAAATTCAGTTACAGCTCAGTAAGGAAACACAGCCTGGGGGAATACAAAGAGAAGTGTGCACTAAACAGACTGTACGTTTGGAAGATACCCACTGTGAAGCTCAGCTGAATCAGCTGAACTTCACAGTGGGTACAAAATTGCATCTTTGCATTTTGTATTTTTACACAGAACAAGGACTGTGCATTTTGTCCATCTCTTACACTGAAATTACTCTAAGAATGGATCTCTTTGCATTATGGAGAGGAAGAAGTCTATCAATACACATATGGACGTACCGGTATTTTTATAAGACAGACTTGAAAAAATATGAACCTATCCTTTATGTGATACAACGGGATTGGGAATGTAATCAAATTTGTTACAGTATCTTTATGCAGGTTTAGAGGCCTTATACAGGCTCTGTTTAAACATGAGTTGGATAAAACCTGAATAAAACACAATCAGGAAGTGTTGTGCATCATAACATTTAACTGAGGATGCTTCATGTTTCCATCAAAGTGATTTAAAGGAGATGTTAAGGCCTAGAAATTAATTAATAAGCTCTATTAAAAGGCAACTATTATCAAATGTAAAATTAAATGAATTGTATAAGAGATTATATTCTAAGACAAGACTCCTGTTGGGACATCACTCGAGGTAAAGTGATACTGACAACATGACAAGGAGTCGACAGGAAAACTGGCATCATATCGGTTTTGTGCACGAATAACAAAAAATCCGACAACATGCGCTCACTAGCTGTTTGAAAACAGTGTTCAAGTGTTTTTAGGGTGGACTTTTCCTTTGACTTCCTGGTTATTCCAGGAGTGTGCATGCTTCAGGTCCAGCCCAGCACAGTACGTAATTCTACCAAACCAGCACAAACAAAAAAGTCTCTAAAACTAGATAGAAACTGAGACTAGTTCATTTAAAAAAGACCTGTGCTAATTGTTCTCTGTTGTAAGACTCACTGTACAGAAAATATCATCATATACATCAAGTATAAGGCTCGATGGAATACAATGTGTGTCACTCTGTGGCTATTAGACTGTCTATGAGACACTGTGCAATCAGTATAAATATGGCACAACAAGCAGGATGAAACACTGTTAATGGCGGCTCATGAAAGAACTATTCTGAGATCTCTGTCCATGTCAGGAGGAACAAACCGATGTCCAAAGTAAGTTTTGTTGCTTCTTTATATGGCGTTTCCATGGAGAGTATTTATAGAGCACAAAAGCAAACATGTAATACTAAAGAATCAGTTTATCGTCCGCCCCCGAGCCAGCTGGAGTGGCATAACCAATCAGCTCGTAGATTGATGTGACATGAGGGCACGCAGGCGTCTCCTCAGAAAGCTGTCATGTTGCACTTGTGTACACTGTGGAGGCCGCTGAAAGCGTATGAGGATGTGAAGTCAAGTTGTCCCTACTCTCCCCTCTTCAACAAAGTCCATCACTGATCACAGCCCCGATGCATCAAAACGTCAGCTGCAGTTTGTTCATCTCTCTCCAGAAAACAGGACAATCTTAGCAAGTGTGTGTGTGCATTTGTGTGCATGTGTGTGTGTGTGTGTGTGTGTGTGTGATACACTCGTCAGACGTGGGTCTCGATGTAGGAGTGTGTGTGAGAGAGGGAGGGGGTGAGGGGCGGGCCGGGGTCTGATTCAGCGGTCGAGTCTGGCTCCTGAGAGAACAGCTCCTGATAGGCTCTTTTCCACTCCTGGAACTCTGCCGACGACAGCTGGGGATTGGCCAACAGCCTGTCAATCAGCGCTAGCTCCCCCTCCCTGTCCTATGGGGGGATGCAGAAACACAGGAGGGGCGGGTCACTTTTTTTATTTTATTTTATAATTTTAAACCACTAAGCTCTAAAACGCAGACAAACGTGAAGCAAGACAAACATTTAAGGGGATACACTAAGGGGGACTTTGGGGGAGATTTCACATTTGGCCATCTTACTTACACTAAGACCATCCATTTGTTCTTGGTAGGTTATTTGATCTGGTTTTCTAGATTGTTCGACTGCTACAACTACTGTAATGCTCAATGCTAGTAGGGATGCCTTTATGAAGGGATCAGAAGTTACAAACAACATTATTAATGATTAATAAATCATGTACCAATGCCTTTTTAGATATGAGCCATTAGTAAGAACAGTGTATGGTTTGCCAGGTTGTTAAAATGTCAATAACTAGTGTTGGGACAATGGACAGTTTGAACCCTTTATTAATACATTTTGCTATTTCATTGCTGTCCACTGAAAACATCTCCAAACATGGGGATTTTTAATTTTCTGATAAACTGAAGGATCCTTTCTGGGTTGAGAAAATTCTCCCACTTCTTAGACATACTGATCTATTTAAAAGTCCCTAAAATCACCTGCAAATGCATTGTCACAAAGTGGAAAACAGGGCTATTTTCGTAGCTCATGAAAAGCTGGAGGACAGCAACATTACAGCAGATTAAATGGCTTATTGGAAAGTAAGAAACACATGAATGTTGATTAATGACTTACTATAACTGCAGACTTGGTGGCTTGAGTTGTTCTTCATGGCTTATAACTCATCTATAAAGCATTATTAAGAATTAGTAAATCATTTATTGACCATTAATAAAGCCATTCTTTACAATTTATAAACACTTTATAAAAGATGTCTTACTAGAATATTTCACAGACATGGGGGAAGTTTAGATTAAATATTTCCTACTGCACTAAGGGCTACTTTACTTTGTAACATGAGAACTGAAGGTAAATGGGGCATTGTGATCAATCATAATGGCAATATTAAGGATGTTAAACGTGGACCTCCTCTATCGTTATTGTTGTCTGCTACAACAGAGAAGTTCTGCATCACTATAGCTATATAGAGTGAGCATAAACATCTTCACTTCACTGCACATCTAGACTGTAGATTGTTGTTTCGGATCACTTTTGATACATAAAAGATACAGAGAAAAACATGCATGTCTTTGGTGTTTCCACAGCAACCACTGCAGATAAGCTGATGCTGCATTAAACACACAAATACAACCTGATTTAGGGAAGGGTCTACCAGGGTCACATGGATGATTTTGGTGTCTGCTTGAGGTACGTTTCATCCAAACTCCCCACAAAAACTTGGTGTATTCCTTTAAGAGACGCCAGACAGGGAACAAACATGTAAGCTCCTCCACCCAAACCCGTAGGGCAGCCAAAGCCACAGACCCTTGCAAAAAGCTACTGAAGCTACACGCACAAGCGACAAAGCCCCCCCCCCCCCCCCACGCCCTCGCCAACCATCCCCGCTAACGTACACGGAGGAAGCAACAAATTTACAAACTCCAGGGACAAAAAAAGAAAAAAAAGGAAGACAGCCACAGTAAAAGAGCCGTTCACAGGCACCCAGCCCAGAAACATAACCACTGCTCATATATCATAAAGGCACAGATGGCTGCTTCACAAAGCTCTGTAGACAAGACTCAACCCAAACCGAAGAGACAGACTGGGACAGATGACGGCACTGAAACTAACAAGACAGAGACAATTTCCAGCGTGTGTGTATATATATATATGTGTGTGTGCATATGTGTCTGTGTGTACATCAGGGTCAGAAATTCATGGTGTATTTCGGCTTTAAAAAGCGCAGGAAAGTTTCAAAGTATCACTCTACAAAATAGTTAGGAGTATTTTCATGCATTTCACCCTGTTCACATTTAATGTGTTCAGGTGCATTCGTGTGTGAATACAAACTAAAGCATTCATAACTCTAAGGGATGAAGAAATAGCAGGCGAACAAAGAGTTGGGAAAATTGCACCATCTTCTTCTGCAAGAATTGCAACAGCACGGTGGGATATCAGATATGGCTGAGATATGAGGTATATTGCAATTTAAAGTTGTTATCCTTAAGATTTTCATGAAATCAAATCCCGTCTCTGGTTGTATTTATGGTCTGCATTTTTTCAACAATAGCAATTTATTGTATTTGCATTCAGCTGATCAGTTTTAAATATAGCTGGAGGTAATGGAAGCGAGCGCAGCATGAAATCAGATCGCAGATGAAATTATTTTTGACCGACTTCTTTGTTAAAACAACAAGTTTGTTTGGCTGCACTGTAAACAGATACACCAGCTGCCCTTCTGTTGTATTTCTGAAAAAGTAGCTCGACAAGTGTTTGCTGTAGTTATAAACTGCACTCGGTGTCTGTTAATCTGGAATGGATGAAAATGAATGTGATAAAAGCGATTTATAATAGTGATTACAACAGAAATCTTAAGGATTATAACTTTATTATAACACAAATCTTACTTGAAATAAGAAAATATAGTTCAGCTGTCTCACATAAGTACTAAAAAAGTGCTTATGTGTGTTTGTGTGTACAGTATGTATTGTTGCGTCTTTGTGTGAACCGACCTTCAGCGTGGAGGTCAGTATGCGGAGACGGTGCAGCCGGTCGTTGAGCTGAGGGTCGGCGGCCCGTCGGAGGAAGGACTGCCTGAACTCTGACTGACCTTTGGCGTCCGACCCGCGGCCTAGAGGACACACCCCGCCCTGCTCGCACGCACGAAACAGGTCGCCCAGGGAGGCACCCTCGCTGCCGCCTTCACCCGGTCAGAGAGAAAGACAGAGTCGCACACTCGGTGATGGTGATTTAAAACCCTCCTAAAAAGCTTAAGAGCTGTCAGGATCTCTGAGTTATGTCTCAGACGACCACCGGAGGACAGCAGCACACACCACAACACTTCCACTCCACGGTATAATGACTTGTATAGAAAGATTATTAATGAGGATAAAATCCTGTTCTCTCTTTCAGCCCCAGGGATGTCCTCTCCACTTTGGCAGTTTTATTTCCTCTGCTTGACTAATTAAATGGGAATTCATTACTCAATTTCATTACATTATTTATAATTTTTCACAGCTCATGTCCGTGTTTACTATTTTGGTTTGGTACTTTTCTGTCTGTACGCCGCCGGGCTCACCCTGGCAACCACTGTCTCATTAGCCCCGTTAAAACAGTGTATGACTGCAGTGTGTGTGTTGCCCTACTAGATTTAAATGATGATGATTTAAATGGAAATGTGTCTGCCTGAGAGCGTTTTTATTTCTGGCACATGTACTGACGTCAACGGCTTCACCTTAAAAAAATCTTTTTTTTCAGTCTCTGGTGGCTGTCATTCAATGTGAGACACATTTTTCCTTTCTGCTCTTACCTAACAGCCGCCCACCCACACAGTACACACCTATATGTATTTGCTTTGTGCTTTTTCTCCTCTCGCCTCTGTCCACGTGTGACACAGTACATGTTTGTTCCTGGCCAAACTCACCGTTGTGTGTTTGCTGCTCTTCTTTGGCGGGGGGCGTCAGGAGTGTGTGTAGGTTGCTGTCTCGTGGCAGTGTGAAGCTGCGGGGTTTCCCTCCCTGGGTTGCCATAGGAATCAGCCTCTGCATCGCCATGGGCAACGGGACATTCCTCTGTGCAGGAAGAGTGTAAACGGCTCCGGCCATCATAGTCCCGCCGCCCGGACCGGGCTCGGCGAAGACGGCGTCCTCTGCAACGTCAAGAGACCGTAAGATAAGACGAGGAATACGCTTTCTGTCTTCTGTCCAATCAAAATATCTAATTTTTAACGTAAAGTATACACACACAAAACATATGTAAAAATAAAACTAAGTATAATGACAAATCTGCAATCTGTACATGTGATTTATCAGTGTCAAATATATATAAATAATGCGTAGCTTCCTATGTTACCCTTTTTTATTGTGCAGCAGAGAGAATATTTTTAAAAACAGATGGTTAGAAGAGGCTGAGGACTCTGGAAAAACCTTCAGAAAAGCAGTTAAAGTTGTTAAATCTTCTGAGTTTTTCAAACATCACCGTCACCCTCTAATAGCATCAATTCAAGCATTTCATCCAAAAATCCACGAAGCATCTGGTTGACTTGTGTGTTACCTAGTGGTCCGGTCTGCAGGTAGTGCAGTCCAGCCTCAGTCAGCGGTGTCTCGATCAGGTCCTGCCAGGAACGTCTCTGAGACGAGGAAGATCGGCCCGGAGACCCCGTCTCACTGCTGCCCCCCGCGGGACTGGACCGGTACTACAGGAAACAGCAGCAGAAAGTATTTTTCAGTAATATTGTACATGACTTTATGTGCGCAACAGATTTTCCAGAGATGTGAGACTTTAAAGAGCAAAATCATCCATGTTTCCCCAAATGGATCATTCTCTTTGTGATCCATGTTAGCTCTTTGAAATCTGTCGATAGCATTATCCAGTGGTGATATTGTGACTTTATTGTTTACTGTATGTTGTGCAAACACTGATGGCTTTATGTATTTTATTTCAGTATGGACCCCAGGAGGAGTATCTGTTGCCAAGACAACTAGTGGGGATCCCAATTAACAATTAACAATAAAATTAGTAGTATAATTTATTTGACATAACGATTTATTCGGATGTAGCAGAACTATTGGCACCATTTTTACTCCACTTCCCTTCCCATGAAAAACAGGTGAAGTTAAGGGCCTGGTACCTTTAAACAGCATGTTTTTGTATAATTTGTATGAATTTTAAAAAACGAATTTCCTAAACTCATGGATTTGATCTTTTTAAAGAATCAGACAAAAAAAAGAGGTTCAAATATTCATTACAAAAAAAAAGTAATAAAAATGTAAATTTTGTCCCGTGGGTGGTGCTGGAACAAAATCCATTAAAATCATTTTCTAAGGTAATTAAAATCAAGAATCCCTTCTGGTCGGATGAATGTAATCAGCTGTGTGCCAATTACATAATGACATTACATTGTTTGCAAATTTGACATTTTAGCACATTTTAACACAAAATGGAGAGCGTTTTTTCTCTGGGGAACATGAATGTGGTAATAAGCCAGCTACATTTTGACATTTTTTGTG
The DNA here is from genome assembly GCA_031216445.1 of Lateolabrax maculatus. Taxonomy (NCBI): domain Eukaryota; kingdom Metazoa; phylum Chordata; class Actinopteri; order Acropomatiformes; family Lateolabracidae; genus Lateolabrax; species Lateolabrax maculatus. The sequence goes on from CM062210.1 coordinate 4,580,290, forward strand.
AACATTTTGACCTGATGGTGAGCTAAAGGAAAGGGCAGGGAGGTCACACAAAATATTACTGTTTAATGTCTGGAGACCATAAATATTCACAGCAACTTTGGTGGAAATCAGGCCTTTAGCTGTTGAGATATCTTGCTTTGGACAGACTGACACACACCTCTACAGGATCACATCTGTACTGCACGTCGCTGCTGTTGCTGCCCCCGGGCTTTCTCCCACTGTGTGTGGTGCTCCCCCCTAGAGGCCCGGGGTGGTACTGCGGCTCTGCAGCCACCGAGGGGGGCTCGCCACAGAGGAAGTCCTCCTGGGAAGAGCGAGAGCGAGACGTCTCCGTGGAAGACAGTCGAGTGGTCCGGCCCTCCAAGTAGGCGCTCATCTGACAGAGAGATGAAAGAGTGAAAATGTGGCAGACGTCAATTGATTCCCTCATCTCATCCCACTGTAATGACACACTTCAAAAAAAAAAAAAGGATTTCATCCGGCGAGGGAGGCAGATGACTGCCAAAGAGGCAGGGTGATGATGAGAGCTGAGTGCGTGAGAGCGAACATAAGAGACAGGAAGACAAAGAAGAAGAGACGAGTGTTTGGACATGAGTGTAAATTAGTGTTTGTAGAAAAGGCAAACACCAAAGACTCTTTATTAGAAGGACTTTCAAATATTATTTTCTAAACACCTTAACAGCCTGTGTGTCCGAGGTCTAAAAAATGTGTTGCAATAACTGTTGTTGTTTTAGATTTCCATTTTATCCCAGGCTAGAAAATACAAGCGCAGAGACGAAGACATTTAATGTGGAGCAAAGCAGCGTGAGAGCCAATTATAGCATCAATTATAGCAAATTTAGCCCCACCACTCCCTGTAGGCTAAATTGGCAATAACTTTAACTGTTAAAATGGACTGCGGAGGAGCACTGAGCATGATTGTTGTCTTCAAGTACAGTATGTTCTTTATATGAGCGTGTAATACTTTCATGTGTGTGCGTGACTCACTGATGGAGGCCGTGGGTAGGTATCATATGGAGGTGGGGGACTGTCCTGCTTAGGGCTGGAGGTGGTGTCGTCCTCATGTTCACTCTCGCTCCAGTAATCTGCAAGAAACCCACACACAGATAGTCAGAAATACCATCCATCCATCCCTATCTCTCTCTCTATCTATCTATCTATGAAGGAATAGTATACAAATATAAAAATACAATGTACTATAACTACTGTACCACACTATCCTCCAGCAACCATCTGCTGAAGCGCCCTTCAGCAAGTCACTGAATGAACCCTCACCCTGCTCCTGGCGTATCCTCTCTCGCTCGGCGTAGCCCACAGCGGCCATGTTGAGACGACTCAGCCATCTAACAGAAGGAAGAAACACCCAGTAGGAAGTTCAGATTTATGTAAGATGATAATTAAATGTGAAAAAAGAAAGAAGGGATAAATATAATTATGACAAAAACACAGGGAATGCATAATGAAACCACATGACATCAACACCAAACCAACTAAATGCATTTAGAGGATATTATCTTAAATTCAAAGAGTACGTAACTGATGGTTAATCTGAGCTTAGCATTAAAGGAAGATAAGTAATAAGTAATTTTTAGAACTGTAGAAAGATTTATTTCTCTTAAAAAGCAGTAAAAATAATCCCCCAGGGGGATGATATTCTTCTTTTTCCCACTGTGATTCAACCTATTCCAGGCAGTTCATCAAATCTTCAGTTATTTTCACTTTGAAACTCATTGGAAACACTTAAAATGGTCTGTTTCAGATGTTTTAACAAAAACCCTGCTGTAGTTAGGGGTTGCTTATGTAAATCACAAAACAGTTTGGAGTGTCTTTGCACAGGTCAAAACTGGAACCTCTATGGAAATATCTTGCAAATTATGTTTTTCATACACATCACTTCCCAAATTCGAAAACAGGCCTTATTTTTTCATCAAAGCTGTTTTGTGCTTTGGGGATCGTAAACAGGAAGCTGCACTCTTGCCACCCAGCAGGCAGTTTGCCCTTCTGCATAACCTTCATCTGTGTTTAGCGCATGCTGATTTACCTGTTCATGTCATCCACTCCATCTGCTGCAAAGTAGAAACTCTTGACCTTGGGGTGACATGCTTTGAAAGCACTAGAGAAACATGGGGGGGAACAGAGGGAGTTATTTTTGCAGGCAAATGTTTATACATAAAAGCATGTACACGGCATATGCACACGTATATAGACATAAAATATGCAATAGACTGTTTTCATGAACTTACTACTTCTTGCGACATTCGCTGGCCCGGTCGATCTTAAACTCTGGAAGACTGACAAAACCCTCTGCCTTCTCATCCTGAACGGAGAGAGAAATAAAAGATTTCAAGAAAAGAAAAAAATATGTTAATGGGTGGAGAAGAAGGCTAAATGTTAAAGGGATATTCTGGTTTATTTCAATCTGGCATATTTCCCATAAATGTAGCTATTATGACCAACTTGACATCTATTTTGCTTTACTACTCCGAGGCACAGTGAATCATCCTGTAGCTGTAATATTGAAGCATAAAGCTTGACTCCAGGGTAACTTCTACACAGTGTTCGCCCCCTTTGTCTTTGTCACAGGGCACCAACACAGCTATTTCAAAAAAAATGCGCAGCTCCTATTAAGTTACAGCGGGAGCAGATTATGACAAATTTCCTCACTGGCTCTTTATTTTAGATACTTACTTTCTTAAACACTATGAAATATGATACAAACTGCCACTTGAAATACTTTTTCAACATCTAGCGTCAATTTAAATAGCTGGAAAAAGAGACGACAAGTATGAAAAGAGACTTGCCTCCTCATTGATGTACCAGTACAGGCAGTTGTCCTTCAGGACAAACCAGTACTTCTTCCACTTCTGAGAAAAGTAACCCTTTGCATCTCTCTTTCTCCACAGCCAGCCCTCGCAGTCTCCCCTGCCCAGCGCCTTGCAGGAAACACGCCTCCGACTCAGGGAGGCCAAACTTCGTCCTGGAACAACATGGAGGAGACATGGAGGCGTCGTTGAGAGACAGAGAAAATATACATCAGAGAAGTGAAAGAAAACGTGTCACTCAAAAGGTAGAGCATAGTACTAATGCTGCTTGTAAGTGCTTACTCTTTCATACTAGTGAATAAAAGCATTCACAAAATGCCACATCCTAATGTAGAAATAATCCTTGGCAAGAGTTCCTCCCTTTGACAGAATACTGCTGCACTGCAGAGAGGTAAGAGGTGTTTAATAAAAATGGCTTTTTTTCCTTCTGGCATAAAAGCCCTGCAACGTTTTTCACAGCAGGTTCCTCATTAAAGATTACCGGGGAAACTTGGCTCCCATTTGAGGGCCGCCGAGAAACTTTTATTGTGCTGTATCAAAAGTCTTACGACTTTAAAGGGGAACACAATTCAATATTCCATTTATTTCTGTGGCAATGGAAAGTGCAGCGTACAGTACATCTCTAAACGAAACAACTTTCTTCCACAGGCACAAGAAAACTAACACATAGTGGGAAAAGACTAATTAATAAGTTATATACTCTGATATAGAGGAAGCTATACATCCTGAAAATGTACTGTAATGTATTTTTAATTCCTTTTCTGTGCAGCAGCTCCACACTAACGGACTGATATCATCACCAATTTGAGTTCTGAGACACTCATTAATTTTAGAAAATTGAAGATTGGCCTCAGCCTCAACCAAAAGGAGAAACTCATATTTCATTACTTGTTTGATAAGCGTACTACTAGGAGCCCTTAAAAGATCAATAACTCACTATCATCGCATTCATTTTCAAACTTTGGTTTAATTGCTGTAAACAAACAAAGCCGCCGCCCGAAAAGTGCAGATGGAGCTAAAGCTTTTCAGAGCTTCTCAGGATGGCAGATGGTGAAACAAGTGAAAGGCCTGTGGAAAAAAAATACTTCCAACATGTTGATCCGAGTTAGTGTGGTGAGAGGAAAAAAAAAGCTCTGGTCAGAGAGGCAAAGAAACTGGCAGCAGGGAGTTGGAGAGAGGAGAATTAGGGAGTAAATTCATGTAAACAAGAGGAAGCAAAAGGATTTATGGGATACAGTATGATGCTTTCATGGTCTCAGTTGTTTGAAGAAATATAACATGTGTGTATGTACAAAAATACTACATTTTTTTTAAAGCTCCACAAAGAAATGCGACCAAAACATGAGTAGTTTTCATCTATAAAGCAATGCCCTCTGACGTAAAGAAATGCTGAATCACTGGATTTTCTTATGCAAATGTTCATCTGGACTGAGTGTACAGTATATAGCAAACGGAGGGAAAGCTGCCTCTCCTGCAGTCCAGCCTGTGAAAATCTGCGAAATGATCATGATGTGTTAAAATGCAAATACAGTGGCCTCTGCACTAAATGTGAGAAAAATGTTTTTCCAGACGATGAAATCATTTTTTCGTGGCAACTCAAGTTGAAGCAGATAATAATTTGACAACTCCAGAAGAATAAATTCCCAATGTGTAGGATATAGACCGCTGCAGTCAGTTAAGTTTTTATTTATATCTGAATGAGTATGGACCATCACCTATGCATTAACATTAATAAATGACCAAAACAAAGGTGCTAACAGCACTAATATGACTGCTCACTCGAGCTGAGATAACAAACGATTTTGTTAAACAATTTTTCATTTGTTAAAAAAAAATGAAAAATGAAGATTTGTTTTAATGTAATTAGATTTTTTTAAAAGTTTCATACATTTTTGTTTGTCATCTTGAACCAATGGAAAATGTTAAGGCCATTTAATCAAAAATCAACACAAAGAAAAGATAATAATCATTGATTGCAGGCAAAATCCTGGCAATAAACAAAGTATAAGTAAATAGTCACTCTATTGCCATGTACCATGGTACTGTGATACTGTGAATAAAAGCAGCTACTGTAGGTCTATGGAACAAGTTGTGTGTGATGAAAGAATCACGATAGTTTACCAAAATGAAAATAATAGCAAAAGACAAACCTGCACTGACAGAGAAAACCGTTCTCTGTCTAGAAAAGTAAAATAATAAAAAAGAAAAATCTTATATTTTACAGGTCAGGTAGTTTCCTGCAGTTTCCTAGAAAGTCAGTGTTATGTAACTGTTAAATCATGGGAATGATCCTCGAAAGGAAAATGCAGACACCGTGTTCAGTGGTGCACTTCTATCAGTTATTTCCAATTAGTTGCTACCATAAGAGAGTTTTCATTAAGTGCACAGCAGATCAGCTGCACATGCAAAAATATTTAATCCCCCTTCTACTCAAACATGTGTTTTTCTTCTTGCGGCTTCACTTGTATGTTTGAGCTTCACTTTGCAGAGCGATGTATTTGCAGAGTTCAACCTCCAGCGCACATACACTGACAGTTGATTGACACATAATGAAATCAATGAATGAATAATGAATGAATATTTGCATATATTTTGGTGTAAAAACCAATTATACTCAAATTAGTATTTCTATATTTTAAATCATGTCTGAATGGAAAATGTGTCTACAAGCAAGGTTACAATAGATGATTAAGTCTCTAATAATAAAATAATAATAATGTTATTTAATGGAAATTCTTCTGGAACTCAACAATTCTTTATAAACACAATACAATAAAAGTCTCTATTTAAGCTGAAATCAGTACCAAAAGACATATTTCTTTCCTTGAAACCTTGTAGGACATTATTAGTGAATTACAGACCCATTAAATACATTTAATTTGTTCCACTGAAACAACAGCTGCAGCAGCTCACATTTTTGTACACCGTCCATTAGCTCAGCGTCCCTGTGAGAGGGGATGACCACAACTGGCGAGTGTTGGACTGTGACGGCGGCTCGCGCTTGGCAAAAAAGGGAAACCAAACAGGTGGCTTCTCTGCTTACCTTTATTCTTCTTCCTGGTCTTTGACTGCAGAGAGGAGGACTGCTGGTATGTCTGAGAGCGGGTTGGAAAGAAGAGAAGAAGAGAGAGGGAAGGAGAGCAGGCTGTCAGGATGAATCAGTGGCCTTTGTTTGCTGCAAAGAATCCTGGGATATAAAAGATGACAGATCTTAGGGAGCGGAGGAGAGGAGGCAGAAGGCACACGGATACAAAGGGAACGTCTCTTTCTCTCATTATCTCTTTCTCACACACATGTGGGGGTGGAAAAGTCAACCTCATGGAGGACTTCAGCAACTCTCACACCTCTAAACATAGAACAGAGGGATGGGGAGGGAGGGGAGGGAGCGGTGGAACAATAGGACATCCAGGTGACGGAAGAAAACGAGAGAAAATAGAACTCAGGCACCTCTGGGATTAAACAGAAATTTCAGTAAGCAAAACATGAAGGACAAACATCTAAAAGAGAGGTTTTCAAGGTCCTACACCGAGTCAGTTTGTTAGCTGTGGGTTACAACTTGTTAGGCTGTATTTGTTTACATTGTGGTAAATTGGGAGCATTAAACGTATGCAGAATGAGCTATTCACAGTTCCTGTTTGCAGTGCACCCATGGGTGTACAGACAACTATCACTGGATTACTTGTGATGATTCTCAGTCGAGCTCTGCAGTTATAAGGAGCGTCTTTTTTTCTATGATTTGTAAGTGGATTTATGGACGTTTCACTCTAATGTTCGGAAAGGGCAAATCTAAACATATCTGTATCACGTTTGTGTGTTCAGATCCGACGCACCTATCCCTTTCACCTCACCCGGCATCTTTGCCTCCTCACAGTTTGAAAAACCTCTGATCTAAAAACATCCAACTCTGGCCGGCACATTTGCGATGTGACCTCTCTCGACAGGTCAGGTGGGGCGACACACCAGCTCTGATGTCACGATATTACACATGTCAGAGCCTGGAGCTCGGCCACTCGCAGCCCCATGCTCAGCAAGACAGATGACATGGGCCCGCCCACACCCACTGACACGCCATCTGCCATCGCAGCACCCAAACACACACACTCGCACACACACACACACGCAGGCAAACACATTTCATTTCCAAAGAGACGCTGTCGAGATGTATAAGGTCATCGCCGGCCAAACTGGCTGTCTGGACCTGAGAGCGGCGAGCTCAGACGGACAGGCGGGGCGGACAGATGTCATGGAAGTGACAGGGCGCAATAACGAGTCAGCATTCGCTCAGATCACACTTCACTTGATTGTTTTCCTTTTTTTCCTCGAATCTTTTGAGTCCTGGCTGTATCCAAACAAATTAGAGAGGAAGCAGATCATTACGTCACTTGTTTTTACTCTGAGGAGGCAGCTGAGAGAAAAGTCAGGGCTTCAGAACCTTGTTTGACCAACATTAATCACCTACATAATTCAATCTTGAAGCTGCTACCTGCAACTTAAAGTAGAATGAACTATATATTTCACCCTTCAAATGCAGTTTTTCTCCTTAGACTTTCTTTTGAAGGGAGAGTTTGACATTTTTGGGAAATATGCTTATTTGCTTTCCTCGCCGAGTGTAAGATGAGAAGATCGATGCCACTAAAGACTGGAAACCTCTGTCTGAGGGGAACAAAAACCAGCACATAGTAACAATTGATAAGGAGTCAGCTGACAAAATGACTGACTCACGTGATAAATGGAGGCGGGGTCTCTCGGCGGAGAATCTCTCTGATTTGTCTGGAGGACGTAGTGGGAGGGGCTTTGGCTGTGGTGGCTCCGCCTCTTGGCGCGCTTGGCCGTGTCATTGGACCGTTTGCCCGGACGAGCGGTGTGGGACGAGTAGTCCTCAGAGCCGGTCCTCTCGTCCACGCCGGACAGTCCCACATAACGCATCAGTGACGCTTCTGCAAAATTAAACAACAGATAATCAGCACACAAATACCAAATATATCAAATTCACATACAAACACATCAGACTTTCAGTTTAAAGTTAAAGTTAAAACCTTTACCTGTAGCTGAAGTGTCCAAATTAGACTTATTCTTATAATTTTAATTCAGTATCAGTTTGTTTTTGATATTCTGTCATGTTCTTCATCAGTGCTGCCTATCCAGAGAATTTAAATCTTAGGGAAGTTTTCTGGCTTGATTACAGACTAAATTAAAAATATAAAACTAAAACACAGCTCCAAAAGGTCACATCAATCAAACATTTATTAAAATGAAACCAGGAGGGTTTGTTATAAAACTATTCAGTTACAGATTTTGACCTTTAATCACAGCATCATCAATTAGCTTATCAGTCATTTTGAAAATATCAGAAACAAAAAACATTATACAGAATATCTGTAAAGGCTTTAAATGAAATCTAAACTGGAGCTGCACCATGGCTTTTTAAAGTTAGATTCTTTAGCCTTTTAGTTTTAGTTAGTAATGATGTGTATACCTAAACAACAAAATAGGCAATCCTTCTTGGCAGCTGACGCATAGACATTCATCACACTTATCCCGAGGCTGTATGGCTTCACTTCATTAAAGGTGCCCTGTGGAGTCCTTAACCACAGGTGAGCGCTATGAGCAATGCTTCTGACTGTTTCATGCTATTCCACTTATTGTCAGTTGCTCGTGGTAACGCGCCATCAAAAGATAATTATTAGGCAATGTCCTGACAGTATTTCCTGAATCCCCAAAGACTCCCCTAACCACCTTGACGGAAAAATATTCCATCAGCTGAATGCTAAAAAATATTTTTAACCAGTTTTCCAAGTTGCAACTCTGAAAATACCGTCAGACAGCGTTTTTAAATGATCTTTAGTCGCAGGTCGATTCTCTTCCAGAGAAACTGATGGTTGCCTCTGTGACCTGAATGCAAACTGGGACTAATTGCTCGCTAGATTACAGATAATGTCTGTATGGTTGGCACATTGGCTCTTCGGGGGTTAAGAAACATAACAAGAACACTTAGACCACAAAACGTTGCTTGACAGAAAATCATTGGCTGCTTGTTCGAACGAATGTTAAATGTTTCCTTGAATTTTCCTGTTGAGGAGAGTCTAAAATGTAGTATTGTACCAAGTTTTATCAAAATGAGACCAATGTTTTTTCAGATATGTTAGGTGGACTGATGGATCCGAGCACTGGAGACAATAACGCTGTTTTTGTGTGTGTCTGTGTGTGCTGTTGTGAGATGTGTGAGTGTTTATTCGAACGCCCTGTAGATCTCCTCCATCTTCAACTTCCTCTCCACCGCTCCACCGGGGGAAGGAAACTCAGGTCTCGCTACCTCGCTGCCGCGGTTCCCACCCCTGTCCTCCCCCGGTTGCTAGGCAGCGGCCAGAGGAAAATGAGACACCGAGAGGAGCTGCTGTCAGCGTCGCCATGGCAACTGCGTGAGTGATTCAGGTGGAGGTCAGGGAGAATAGTCTTTTTTTTTTTTCTCTTACTGTTTCTGCCTCCTCTCATCCCTCCTTTTCTCCCTCCTCCCTCCCTTCTCTCTTCCTCTCTTTCTATCACTTTTATTCTTTCTCCCCTTAATGGCCGCCTTTCATTTTCTCTGCCTTTGCCTTTGTGCCAACTGTCTACCTCCTTTTTTTTATTTATTTCCTCCCTCCCTTCTCATCCCCTCTTATTTCATTCCTCTGTGATGCTAATCACAGAGAGAATCAGAAAAAAAAAAAAGATGAATGCATTGATCTCCACACACACACTGATCTTTTCATTACAGAGTAATACAGAGAGACGGGAACATTTAACTGAATCTAACAGGCTCTTCAGGAGGTGCACACACACACATATGCACTCCACACGGATGCACTCACCTCTGCGGCTTTCTCTGTTAAGCTTGGCTGGGTCTTCGTAGTCGCCCACCCAGTTACACTCCACAGGCATGGAGATGGGCCTCAGCCTGCCTACAATACACACACACAATAACAAAACTTTATATTATCCTTATAGAATATTTAGTTTCTGGCTTAGAGTCTCAATTTTCATATTCTGTATGTGATATTTAGGATTCTTGCAAAGTTTTAATGCATTTTATCCGTGACGTTTAGAGCTCCATCTCTTTCCCAAACTTGTTATTAACCGCCTCGGGGCTGGCAGGTGGATTCTCTGCCTCATGATTGTTTTTTTTACGTGGTTCAATACAGCAGAATGAGACTGAGCTGCTCTTTCTCTCTCACACGTTCACCATAACAGCGTACCATATGTGGGCGTGGTGCAGTACACGGGCTCCTCCTCTTCTCGCCGGCGAGACTCTTGATCCAGGAAGGAGTTTGGTGACTCAGAGCGCTTGGCAACGCTGACGCCACCGTGGTTACGAGATGCCTCATCTCCAGACAAGGCTCCTGTCTCATCTCTATGGCAACAGCAGAGGCGGATTTACCGGCAAACAAATGTACATCAAAGTCAGAGCTCCTCTCTGCTGTCACCAGTTACTTTCTTACCAGTGTTTTCTTTAAGTACACAAGCACAGTCACTGTACCTGGGTGTGTACGGCTCGGCGGGCGGAGGCGGGATGTGAAGGTCCTGGAGGGCGGAGCTCTTGGTGGGGGTGCCTGAGGGTGTCGCCGAACTGCTGCCTGGGCTTCTGGTTGGCTGCAAAAGTGGATATGGTAAGGACAACTCATCTTTTTCTTAACTTTTTTTTTTTTACAGGTTTTCTGGCATCTTTAATGTCTTGACTGGATTATTTAAAGGAAAATTGATTAAAACTTGGATCTTATCTTATGTAGATTTTGTTATTGGTGTAGACTGTGTATAAAGAAGGACGATGCGTCTGTACTTTATAAATATAATCCATGAACGGCAAGACTGCGATACAAGTCAAACCTCAAGTCTGCAGCGCTTCAAGCTCACCGCCACCTACCACGCATAAACATTTGCTTCAGGTCAGATTTTGTTATGTAAAAGACAAACTCAAGCCATTAATTTAGTGCCTGTTGGCTTCCTTCGCTGCTAAACCTTTGGAGTGGTTGCTGCCACTTAGGTACTACAATAACACTGTATTCATCCGATGAATCATCACTAAAAAGGGGTCGGATGAGGAAAGAAACACCAGCAGACAGACAATCGTACAGGTTTTAAACCAACCCCTCGGCTAGATACACTTATTTGGAAGAGAAAAATAAGGCGAGCAGTCATAACCAAAATTGTCCAATGTTGCAAGATTTGGTGAGTACAACAAAAAATGACCCTGGATCCTAGAAATCCCTGCAAATTTGCAACAGTAAAAATGTTTTGAAAGATACATGACAAAAAGCTTTTTGAAAGAACACAGTAAAAGTATTGATACTGAGTATATCATAGCACGTAGGGCACGATTCACTTTTTTATTGCTATGTTCAGGCTGAGACAGGACGTGTTTACTTTTTCAATGTCATTGATGTCTCAGGATCCTGCACTTTGAACGCCCAGCGCCCAACTCCCTACAAAATCTGTGCGTTAAAATTGTTGCCAGTAAATATATTCACAGAGTGTACAGTATACAAATCAAATTAGTAGTATATAAACGTAAGTTTTAATAAGCCATATATGATCCTTTAAGAGTCGTGACTATAGTTTTCACACAAAACAATACAGGGATGGAGGGCAGAGAAAAAACTGTTTTCTTTTCCTTTCCTCCTGATTGTGCAGATAATCAGTGTTAATTAGGGAGATACATTTCATAATTTGCGCAGCACTGGGAATGTGGGTGGATGGTGCCATCAATTTTACTTTCCCATTCATTCCAGTGTGTTTCAGCTGGCAAACAAAACCATGCTGAGCCACAGTACCCTGACCTAATTACACGCTTTGGCTGCAGTTGTACAGGGAGTGGGAATGCCGTGGGGAGTTATGTGGGCCAGTGCAGTGCCTTAATAAAGTCTATAAAAGGTAGAGCTGGTCCCACCTGCAGAGCGAGGGGTTTCCAGCGCATGTTCTTCAGCAGAGCGGGGGCGGAGCTGAGCGTGCTCTGCGGACGCTTCTTCAGGGTCAGGGACACGACGCCTTTATCGGCCCTCAGCGAGCCGACCAGGTTACGTAACTGCCAGCCCACCTGTGGACGGGAGAGGACGGAGAGGGTCGGAGATGGTGATTATCCATCATCTGGATAATCAACAATACGATCACAGCATTACATATATACTCAGCCTGTAGTTTGAATTCAGTCCACGTCGTGATTGGATCTCGCTTGTTGAGCCTTCTGTGCAAAGGCAAGTGGGTGTGGAGGTGGTAAGTCTATCTATAGAGCTTTCATGTGATGTAACCTGCCCTCAATTTGAAAACAAATACATCTTATCATTTATCTTTCTACATTTATAGCCAATGTTTTCACAAAACAATGCCAACACTGTTTGTTTGTAGGAGATTTGTGAACAAAAACCTAATGTATACAAACCAACAAGGCTCTCTTTCTCTTGGACCTTTTACTCATCTGTGCTTTGTGGGGAGATACTTTCTAATTAAGTATATCTTAATTGTATTTACTGGATTGACCTGAAATCTGATCATAATGCAAGAGGAGGTATAGAGAAGACTGCAGGATCTGATTCCACTAATTGCAATGCATGCTGCGTGCATTTGCACCTTGTGAAAGTAAGGGCACAATCTGCAGCGAGGATGTAAACAGACGGGTCATCCTACCACAAGATACACAAGACACAAAACTGCAACTGGCATCAACTCCTAATTCAAATGACAGGACTTAAAATACCATGAGGTGAAAACAAGACGGTACATCTCACAGGGTTTATCCTGATGCATAATAAATTGGATCAACACTATATAACAACAAAGTCAGTTTTCTGATATTATTAAACCTGCAAAAACATTTTGGTCTCCACAAACGTCTGAGGGAAATGTTCAGTGAACCAAAACAGTGAAATTGTGGTCGAGAAAACCAAAACAATGAGCTGAAAGATGCTTAAATGCTTTGTGGAGCTGCGAGGAACTACAGAGATCTTTGGATTCATCATTATGAGTGACCGCCTCTCACATTACACATTGTCGTTTCAGCCATTCATCTAAAGGTCAAATTCTCCAGTTATATATGTGGATATATGGGATTTAAAAAAGGCAGAATGGTCCTTTAACACGCATTATACTCTATCCAGTGGAGATTCACTCTCTATGTTAATTCTAAGAAGGTTTGAGCACTTTTCTACTCTGAATTAACATAAAGAGACACACGTCCACAGTAAGAAACCCACCACAGTCTGGTGATTGACTTGAATGACTTCATCTCCCGCATGGATCTTCTTACAGCGGTCAGCTGGAGACTACAGAGACAGAGAGAAACAACAGACGACTATGAATTGATCTGAGTTTATTGATCCCTGCATGCACCACTGTGGGCGAGTTGTCCAACAGCCACATTACTTCAATACACTATATTATAACAGAGGGGAAGCCTTTGCAGAGTCATCCCTATGGAATCTGATATGCAGATATTCTGAGCCCCACGGGCGTGGTGGGAAATCCACTCCACTGGTATTTGTGGGGTGTAGTTTATTTATGTCACATATAAAGCTTACTGTTAGTTTAGTATGTGAATGTGTGGAAATGGGATTGTAAACCTCTTACCCCTTCAGTCGTTCCTGTGATCACATGGAGGCCGTCGTAGGTTGACTTGATGTACATTCCCTGGTGGAGAGAGGGAAGGAAAAGGTGAGAATCCCTCATCGAATCTGATTAGGTTTCCCTTTCAACAACAGCTAAAATGACTATATCTAACATATGTTTTATCACCTTTTGTTGGCTGAGAAGCCAGAAACACGACAGTTTGTAGCGGCAGTCTAATTAATGTTCACTACCTGAAAATGAGATGAGCAGCAGAATATATTGAATGTTAATTAAATGTATCTGACACATTAATTTAACAGCTGTAGCCTTCTCTTTCTTCACGAGCTACTTGCTTCCTGATCCAGATCTATGAAGTTGATCGGATTGAAATGTTGATATGAGTCAAACAGTCTGTGTCTGAACGCAGACACCAGCTGCACAGAGCACATGAACCAGAAAAGAATCAAACTTCACTAAATTAACATTAATTAGCTGCAGCTGATGTCTGCCATCCACTTGGCTAGAAGTGAGAAGCTGCTACCTTTATGTTTATCCATCCCTCTTTGCCGATAAAAAGAGCGAGGATATAAAAGGTCTGATTGAGCTTAACGGATGTAGATACTTTGCCAACCAGGAACTTGATCCAAATTGGAAGCGACTATAATCTCTACCTGACACTATTGTTATTATTCTCCAAATGTGAATTGTAACTTGTGCCACTTATGCTGAAAGTATTTATACAATAACACCAGGATAAGACACTTTGTCATTTTCTATCAAATAAAAAAAGGTTTTATTGTGTTTGGTCCTTTTTGTTTGGTTCTTTGGTGTTTATACAAGGATATGTACATTTTATATTTCTACTTTTATACTGTATTGTGTATTTAAATTTGAGATATTTATGTTTTTGAAGTACCTTAGTACTGTAAGAGTTTCCATGTATAGATACCTGTGGTTCCTACGCAGATGACAATAAACTTGACCAAGAGCTCTTAACACACTGCAACTTAATCATCTTGAACATTTCCACCACTTTGACAACACATACGTCACATTTAGGGGGAAAAAACTGCAGAAAGGACAAACACAAGCACATGTGCGGATTCGACAACGCAATGAAAACCGACGAAAACATCAACCCCTCAGCAATAACGCTTGATTGTTTACAACATTATTGGTGATGCTGGCTGTACACTTTAGCCTTTTATCATATTTGTTCCCCGGAAACTTCTATTGCGAAGTTACTTAGTTCTGTTTTCTGTGTACAACTTGCAGCATTTCTTCTTTTTCATTTATTTATTTTTTTTTATTTGCAGCTTGTTTGTTGAAGGTGTTTCTTAATTTTCAGTTTTACCTGTTTGCAACATTTTTATTTTATTTTATAAATGTGACATGAGTTTTCAAAGTTTCTTTATTTGCTTCTGTTTTGTGCATTGAGTGACTGTAAAAAACTGTACAAAATTAGATATTTTCTTGTTATATGTTGAACGGTCTTGTACCATATTGAATATAAGACTATTAATATAAGGAAATGATGTTTAAAAAAGTGGGAGTTATCATATTTGAGGAAAAGACAATTACATATTCACATCATTAGATATTAGATAATTATAAAAAAGTGTTTTTTTTTAAGCCCAGTTTAACCCTCTGGAGTTTCTGAAGACTTGTGTAACGTGTTTTATTGGCATGGAGGAAATAAAGTCGTGTGAAAATGAGTCGGAGCCTTTACTGACGTCTTCACTGCAGAAACACACCGGGGGTCAAGCAGCAGAGAATTACTGCTGTCACAGATGATGAAGAGCTCGAAATGACAGTCTGAAAAATGTTATCTGCTTCCAAGAGCCTGACGAGCCTGACCTGAGAGTGTGAGACTGAGGCTGATAGACAAGCTACACTAATGTGGCATTTACATTATATTTTAACGGCATTATTTCATGTTTCACTTTCACAACAGGAGAAAAAGGTTTTAAGGATGAGGAGTATATACTCTTTATATTAATAACATCTCAGGAAAACGTTCCCAACAGGACAAGTGTAAAAGTGTCTTATATCTTCTTGTACTCGGGCCAATACTGTATTTTATACCCTGCTAATAAACATCTAATCATTATCCAGTGGTGGAAGAAGTACTCAGATCTTAGACTTAAGTACAAGTAGCAATACCACAGTGTTACAAGGAAAAGTAAAAGCACTAAATAATATATATTATATTATTGAATTATAATTACTGTTGCATTAATATATACATTACTTTAATGTTGCAGCCAGTAAAGGCGGCTGGTTTGCTTGTGATTTTCACCAAGGGATCAATAAGGTTTTATCTTTATCAATAATAATACATCATCATTTATTTGTTCATTATATTTTCTGTTATTAATCTGAAGTAACTCGTAACTAAAGTTATCAAATAAATGTGGTGCAGTAAAAATGACAATATTTCCCTTTGAATTGTACTCTCATGTAAACTAAACTAATGTACGTAGCAAAAACATTTACATAAGTGCAGTACTTAGTTACTTCATTATCACATTTTAAAATGTTCTACAGAAAACATTGAGTGTAAGAAAGTGTTGTGGTATTGAACTTTTATGAATCATGTCATTAAACACATAAGATAAGTAAAAAAACAGACAAATACAACCTGAAATACCCACAAACACACGAACAAAAGGGAGTTTATAACATACTAAAGCCCAGTACACAGAGCCATTACCAGGCCTTCAGAGGGTTTGATGTTGGTGAGATGAACCAGCTCCAGGTGGGCTGACTGGGAAACCAGCGGGTCCGACGACACACACACGATGTGCTCACACACCTCCGACAGAGTTTTGCACTGCAGAGAAGAAAACCAGAGAGGACAAGTAACAAAACACAGAGAGCGATTATCAAACCGGTTCACCAGCGGTGCTTCATTAAAACCATAGAGATGAAAACAAAAGAAAAACATAAACAACTTGTACCCTGTGTTTCTAATAAACCTTGTTTCCTTTCAAAGCCACAAAGGATGTTACAGCTTTTGTTTCTCCATTAGAGGTTTTTACTCTTTGGCTTTTTCTGAGAAAATAAACAATAATGCAGCATCTCAGAATTGATGTAGTTAGAGGCTGCCGCTATTAACACAGCTAAGGCTCAGTACTGGAAGCACTTTAAAGGGTCAGTTCACCCAAATATTAAAAACAGAATACATTTTTTCTACTGTAGCTTTTTGGTTTTATTTGTCCAGTGTCTCTAGAATACCTGCCTCCACACCAATATAATAAAGGTGAATGTGATTAGTGGTGCCCACAGCATTTACTGATTGCATCTTAAAGAGCTTCCTGCTTTATCGACAGTAAACTCAAGCTTCGTCCTATTTTGGGTTTTTGCTCCGTGAGTGTGTGTCCGTCTTTACGCTGCTGGCATCAGAGCAATCTTGTTTCTGTGTCGTCATTTTTCCCAGCGGACATTTCAACTTGTCATAGCAGGTAAAGCACGGGTGAAACTAATAACATTAACAGTGGCTCCGTTCCAGAAATTACTGCAGTGCAGTGCAGTCATTAGTGAATGTATTAGTGACACCTGTGTCTGACAAGTAAAAATGTCTCCCGTGGAAAAGGTCAATTACACTTTAGCCCCCCACCCCCACCAGTTTAAGAACCACTGATCCAGAGGAACATGGACCTTTATGCTGCTGTTGAATTTTGAACACTAGATCCAGCTTGAGTTTCTGTGTTTGTGGAACTATTTGTTGTGCGATCAGTCAAAAAAACAGGACACTACCCATCAACACAGAGCAAATAAGCGACAGCTGGACGAGGAAGCAGGACTCACCACATGAAGGATTTTGTTCTCCGTCTCAAACACCGTACAGTCCTGAGGGAAAAGCAGAATTTAATGTACCGCGAGCAGAACATCCTGTCTTGCAAACACTCAAAAACACACACCATCTCAGTGCTCACGCTGCCTCCTCTGTATACTGTCTGGGCCTCACATTACTGAACCCTACACCTGCACACTCTATACCCTCGCAGATGAAAATACGCCCACGCAAACAGACACATTTATCTTTTATTTACACACACACATCAGTCATACAAAAGACAGACTGTAAGGACACAAATAGCAAAGAATCGAGTCTCGCTTAAGGATGCGGAGAGTCTGAGGCTGCTGCATCACACCCACGCACACATACCGTTCTTAGGGGGATATGACAACCATGGCAGAATAAGAGCTATCAGCCATTAAACACACACACACACACACACACACAAACAATTCCACACACCTGCTGTACAATGGTGGTGAGCTCCAGGCAGAGCTGAATGACATTATTTCGGGTTACTGAGTAGTCTGCCACTGCAGCAAAGGGAGACCTGGGAGGAACAGATAACACACCAGTATGTCTTCAAATGTTTCTGCTGCATTAGATAATGTACAGAGGAGATGGACAGGAGCATTGTTAGAGAGACAGGTGTCGTGTGTGCACTATTCACACACACACATATTTAAAGGGAGACGTTTTATGACTCATTCATGACAGAATCTGTGACATTTGTGCTTTATAAATCAGATAAGCCGCATTTGTATTATAACGAACTAAGAAATTTGAGTAAAGTGATACTTTCAATTTTGCGTTGGTTTGTATTGTTTTTGCTGTTGCTCAATTAATCCACCAGTTATTCTTGACATTAATTAATTATTTCTTTTGTCTGTTAAGTGGCGTCTTTAAATTGCTTGTTGTGACGGTCACAGGTTGCCATTCATCACGGGTTGGTTGCCAAGAAGGCAGGTCTTCTCTAAAGGATAATGAATTCACATCTGCATGTATTTGTTAACACGAGTGAACTGAAACCAGCGCCGATCATTTCTTGTTCTGCTTTGTTTCTTGTAGTCTCTTGTTGTTGTAACTGGCTCTGTGGTAATCAAAACTTTAAAAACAAATGGTTTTACCAGCTCTAACTGTGCTGTCACACCAAAATATTCAATTTACAATAATGTTAAATACGAGAAAAGTAGAAAATCCCTGTGTTTAAGAAGCTGGAAACATGACGCGAACGTGTCGTCTCAAATCAAGTCCTGAATGCAGCCTGTAGATAGCTTTGAAGAGTCAAGATGATAGACTTCAGATTTTATTCTATATATTTCCACTGGATTCTGCCAGTGGAACCATAATTGTAGGGCTTCAACAAATGGGTGAAACATAACTGCTGCAATTACTCAAGTGGTAGTAAAACTAAAAGTTCAGGAATGAGCTCAAAAATAAGAAACTTTTTGTGTGAACACCATTACAGGTATGTGCAGAGGACACTAGAGAAAACTGGCCCTGATGTCTGGCTCCTTAAAGTGGATATTACACAGTAATGTTCTTCCACAGAGAAAAGGGAGGCACAGCTCCTGTGGACGGATGAATGAAGCTGCATTACAGAAGCAGGTAAATAGGCCATTCTCCTTCTGAGAGCTCCAATTCACACACCTCTTACCGACTGCCTGTCATTTCAGGCCAGGTTTTTGGAAACAAACAAACTAAAAAGGCACAGTTGAGGCCTGGTGGCTCTTTTAGAAAAACTGAACTAAACCGTGTGAAGAGGGTCATTAGACCACTGTGGCTTTATTATGGTACTACCATCAATTCCCAAAGTCTCCCACATGTTTGTGTTCATGGCGAGAGTTTCCACAGACGTTTGTGCATTCTGCTGTCAAGTTTGTTTTTATGAAAACCTTTTTCTCTTCCTGTGAGAAGAGGGTATTCACATGTGCACAAGGTGTTGCTGATAAGTAGCACCCTGCAGCTAATGGGGTGCTAATGACTGCACACACACAAACTGATATACAGCAGAGTCATTATCATTACACACAAAATGACACAATATTACTTTGCCTCATTGTTTTAAAGGCCCAGATTAAAATTCGGCCACAGCCTCTAGTGTATGCTGTGTGTATGTGTGTGTATGTGTGTGTGTGTGTGTGTGTGTGTGTGTGTGATTTGGGTCATCAGTATTGAGGCTGTGTGCTATATATACGCAGGACCTAAGGCTACACAGACTGTTTGCTCTCCGTCAGGCTCCAACTCTCAAACAACGCTCAGAAAACACTTTTTTCCATCGCGGTGTCCAAATTGCGTGAGGTGAAAGGCAAAAGTTTCTTTACGGTACTGACAACTTCGTAGAGTCATAACTCAGTCAAATGTGACTACATCGACATGATACACGTATTTTTAGATTCAGCGTGACTTCAACTTTCCGAGGATATCAGGCATCACAAAGGTATCTCTGCGATTAAGCGCCCATAAATCGGCTCATAAATCACAGAAAAGAGACGCTCCTGACGCTCCTGAACTTGCCTGAGAATCATCACGTTTTACATTTTTCTTCAGTATTTAACTACTCCAGTGATAGTTCTCTGTACATTAATGGATACACTGCAAACAGAATCTGCTAATAGCTTATTCGGCATGCTTTTTGGGGTGCCAATTTGCCAAAGTTTAAAAAAATATAAACTAAAAAAATACAATAAAACAGGGCTCTGGTTGTATCCCATAGCTTATTAACTATCTATGGCTTTTGACCATACTATAACCATAATTTATTTACCATAACCACAATATTCTCATAATCTTAACTATAGTTGTCATGCACAGGTATTGCAGAAAGCCAGAGTTTTAAAAAGATTGTCAAATATCGTCACAACGTTGGATTGTATTGATTCCCTTCATACCAGCCAGCTCTACAGTATCCCCCATATTTTGATCAAAATGTAAAGTCTGCTTATTCACTACATTGGTTAAAAATATAGATAAAAAAAAGAAAAGTACCACTACTGCATTTCTAAACTATCAGCAAAATACATCACACATAAACTGAAGTCTCTCTGGCCATGTTATTAATTCATAGGTGGGTGCTTTCAAATGTGCATATAAAGAGGAAACGAGAAGTTCAAAGAAAGAGAAATACTGCAAATTTCAGTCATCGTGGAATGATAATCTCACTTGTCTCCCTGACAGATTTAAAGAGGAACCATTTGCCTTGTGCACATGTTGTTGATTTAATATTTTTCACCACAGAGAAACTATATAATAAGAAGACGCCAGGGTATCAGAGGGAGGAATAAGATGATCTGTGCTTTACCCACGTCGTTATTTTATACATGAAAAGGGTGCAGAAATGTCTTCTCAAGTCATTTACACAGAAACTAGAAAGAGCTGCTGCCTGAGTGCTGAACTGATGTTGCACTTTCCCTCCATCTCTGAGAGGTCTAATAACCAGCAATCAGGGAGAGATGAAAGTTCAGCTTTAACACATTTATGCTAATTCGCTGCTGTTGTAAACCTTTTAGGAAGGAGTCATCTTGCAGATATTAATAGAAGACAGATTGTAGCCCAACATGCTTGGAAATCATAACCTTTTCCACATCGTTAGGGTCTATTAATGAATTCAACATACCATCCACTACGCAGCTTCTTTCAATAAAATATTCCGCTTGTTTTATTCGCTCATTTGTTTTACTTATGCAGTAGAAATCAATTTTAGAAGATGAGATTTCATTGAAATAAAAGCTGTAGTGGGATCATATGCATGTTAAATTTATCAGTGTGCCCTCACACTGCTGGAAAATGCTCTTTTCTCCACGTTTGGTATGTGTATCAAGCAGGAAAAAACATAAAAAGGAGTCTCTGACAATGCCTGAACACATTGCTATGTCTCAGAAATGAAGAATAGAGAGCATGAAGCGCCGGCTCTGCTGAGTCTATCCCTTTCTCAATGTCGCTTTGCCATTTACAGTTGCATCATCGTGCGTGGGCGAACGCGTGTGCGCTTGCATAAGTGTGTGTCAGTGCGTGCAGATGTGGGTGTGTGTCTGCGTTTGTACGAGTACGTGGGCGTTTCTAGGGGTCTGACTGTGCTCGTGGACGAGGCTCTATATGTTTCTGTGTGTCTAGATTGGCCCAGAGGACAGACGAGGGTTCCCGGCATTTCAAGAACCGATGTCAAAGACCTTTGGTTGTGTTTTGATGTGCGTGTCGTGTGCAGGAGATCGAGTCGAGTCATGAATAAATGAGGTGACAGAGAGAAGAAGAGAGCGAGGGGGGGAGAAACATGATGAGAAGAAGGTCTGACATTATTCCTTTGGAGAAAAACATATTTCTCAAAAGATGTCAACAACCAACAGCTGCAGGAGGGTTTATGCGGTGCAGATTGGAGATTTAGTTGTACAAATAGAAAAAAAAAAATAGAAAGCTTTTACAGGTGCAAAGGAGGACAAAAGACGAAACAACAGAGAGGAGAATATAGAATTATAACTCTATATTATCTCTACTCTATTTCCCATATTAAGTATTATATACATTAGAGCTGCAATTAATGGTTATTTAATTACAGAGAAAGTCTCTGAGAAAGTAGTCCCTGTAAACACATTACCTGTCCAGCCAGGCCAGCAGGCTCTTGGCGGCGGTGATGAGGTCGACCACGGAGGTCAGCAGATCGTTGGGGAGCCGCCGCGAGGTCCTGCTCTCCGATTGGCTGCTGCGGCGGCGTCCGGAAATGAAGTTCTGCAGGTTTTTGGCCGAGGCGCCGAGTTTGTGAGCCAGAGTCCTGACGCTCTCCGTCTCCAGACCTGAGTTCTACACACACAGAAACGCACAGAGACGAAGATCAGCTGAACCTCCAGACAGTGAACCACCATGAATACAAATCAGCATCTTATTTGTCAACATGTTTACCAGTTTTTTCTTAAGGGGTCTGGTGCATATTAATGATGACTTATAGTACATATTTATTAGAGAGACGTTCATCACACTGACTGCAACGGGGCAGTAAAGGCAGAAATAATCACAGTCTGTTGTTATTTTAAAATACCTTAACTCCTAATATCACTCTGTTTATTCCTGTTTACATCGATGCATCAAATATAATAATGGCAAAACAATAAAGGAAGACAATGCAATATCTTTTTTGTCAAGTTGCATTCTTATATATAAATTCTTATATATAAATAAACATGATACTTAGATGTTTAAACCTTTGATTTCCCCAAAGTTACACGCAATAAATACTTTATTTAGTCATTTTTAAACCCCAATTTAAAGTGAATGTCAAGATCACATGACAACACACTGGAGCTCGTTAAACTACAATTGTATAAACGCATCCTTCACACCATCATCAAACGTTTTCATGTGAGCCATAAGTAAGAGAAACCACAATCAACAACTTGTAGAAACTACGGTGTCATTTGAATTAAAGAAGTATAAAAATAAAGTTAGTTATGTCACTTTATCCAGCTGGGTTTAGTTTATTTACAATCTGAGATGATTAATTATCTTCCAATCTCTCCGTTGATCATATTGTTACAGCTTTTAACTTTAAAGGGGCCATTTTGAGATTTCTTACTTTGTAATTGTAAGAATTGGGAGATCCGAGGATTTGATGCAGTCTGGTGACAATTTCCTTTCTGAAACCCATTTGTGCATTCAAGCAGAACATGAATATATCAACAGCTGCAGCCGTAAAGACGGCTAATGAGAGTCCAGCACTGCACTGAAACTACGAAACACACACACACTCACCAGAGCACAGAGCAAGTCGACAGCCTCCAGAATGAGTTCCTGGTGTCCGATGCGAGAGACTCCCAGCTCCTCCAGCTCGGCGTGGCTAATCCTCAGCAGCCTCTCCCCGCACACACCTCCGCGCTCAAACACACACACATACTGCTGCAAGCAGTCGTCCAGACCTGCAACAAACACACATATTATTCAGGTTACTCACCATAAATACACTCAGATTTGTTCCAAACTGAGCTCACGACCGCAGTGAAGATAAAAACATCTTTGTTTCTTCTTCTTGGGCACTGAAAACAAAACGTGATGTTTGAGCAATCTCCTCTGTAACTATACACAGTAAACTGGAACTACCCGGGGTTGAAACCAAATTTTAACTCATTCTGTCTGTTTAGCCCTAAATCCCAAACAGTAAAAAAAAAAAAAAAAAAACATATTCCAGATTTTTTACACGTGTTTTATGAAAATAATACTTTAAACCTGCATAAACCTGTGTTTCTGGCCCATCAGGCAGCAGAAACAAGCTGTGAACACAACACAGTTGATATGACAAACCTGTCAGCAAACAGTTGCTTATTTACACATCCAGCAAATAAGCAACATCTGCATTGATTTTGAGTCGTGTTTCTGTCCACCTGACACATGAAAGTTGAGATATGTGGCTCGTAAGCTGCTAAATGCTGCACTGTGTTCACCATCTAGTCGTTAACTGTGTTGTTCTGCTGTTTGGTGCTCGCCAAGTAGCGTTTGGTGGATTTATCAGAGCTTTTTCTGCTGAAATCATCTGCCTGCTGCATCTGTAAAAAACCCTGACTAGAGCAATAAAATCAAAACAGTAAGTAGCGGGTTGTTAAACTAACACAATGAGCTAAAATAGGCTGAAACGTTCCTTGAGCTGATATAAAAATATCTTTATGTACTTTCACTATCAACAGGGAGAAAAAATGGCCTCACATTTCCTCTGTCCTTCTGAGACACTATTGTGCTGCTACATCATGGCTACACTGTTGTTTGAAGGTGTTTATATCGGCTATACTGCCTGTAATCATATCTCTTTTTATGGCAATTATAAGAATACACATAAGGTAGGTAAAAGCGATGGGCCCTAAACTCAGGAAGTTAATTTCATCCCAGCAACACCATCAGTCCTCATGACCCGTCCACAGCTCTTCAACACGTTCCCTCCCTGATCGATGACTAGACACGTCCCTACTTGAAATTATGGGTTTCGGGCTCCACTCCAGAAGCACTGATCAGCTTAAGTTGCCATACTTTTCATCGGCAATTTCCGTCCTCAAAATCAGCCTATAAGGAGGAGCGATTCCTGTTAGTCTGCACAGGAAAATGATAGACACATTTTCACTTATTCCAGTTTGTCTCACATAATAGCCCACAGCAGCTGCCGTGTCATGTTTTTGAGACATTTCAGCTTGTTCGCAGCCCAAAATCTAAAATACAGTTTGTTTTGAGAGACGCATGAGGCATTTTAGTTCCCGTCCATTTGTGAGATAAAGGTGTGACTTTAAGACCTGTTTCAACCATGAAATGAGAGAGAGAAAACAGAGACAGTCACTCCCCGTTTCCCTCTCTTCCACAGTGCTAAAGAGACTGATAAAGATGATCAACAATATTTGGACTTGCATTGTGGCCAGGCAGCTTTACAACCCAAAATTGCACTGAAGCTCTGAACATCCCTTTAGAGGACCATGCCAGTGTGTTCGACAGTGCAGTTGGTTTTTATCCATTTCTCTACAACATGAAAATCAACTTGTAGTGTCTTGAAACTTGAGTTGTGTAATCCATCACAGTGAACATCTGGTCTGCATTAAATGTTGTCAATCTTACATTGTCACTGGATGGTAATTGAAAAGTCTGCATTGCATTACCTTCCAACAGCGATGTAAGTACACTGTGATGGATTGCATAATTTAAGCAACCTTCAGGAGCCTGCTAATTAATCCTCATCCTGAATGGAAACAGATGAATGCAACAAACTAAACAACAAAACTTGTTGTTTGTCACTGCCTTTAAAAATTACCCATATTAGCGTTTTCTGATCTGGATCCTCTGTTGGAAGGACGACATTGTTTATCAGTACATATGATTGTTATCTGATTTGATTTGGGTTGTCAGGTGTTACATAACTCACCCACTTACATTATATTAAGGCTTAACGTTAAGCATGATTAAGGGCGTGCCTTAAACCTGCATTCTTTTTAAAAAAAACAAGATGGCGACGGCCAAAATGCCATTTCCCAAGTCCCAAGTTTCTTTTATACAGTCTGTGGTTGTGGAAGGGATTCAGCTGGCCTTGGTGTGATTTTGTACTGCAGTAGCATCTGAATTCAGTCTTTGATCAGGTGGTTGATGAAGCTTGGTGACGTACATGTACAGGCTAGCAATAGTCTCTCTGTTTCCTTTCTACTGTTCCTTTACTTCACCCTGACATTTTGTTCACCATTGCACACAATTACGTTCAAAAAATTACTCAAAAGGGAAAATAAAGCTCTCCGCGGCCTCCTGTCTCAAAAGATTGCTCTTTTGCTGAGCAGTTCACAATAAAAGTGAATTGTGTTAATAATCTAGAATATTTTCGTCCATTTTGGACTTTGTGTGTCAAGTGTCAAGACAGCTTGCTATTGTTGGGGTTCAAAGTTCACCAAAGTTAAACTCTAATTGACAAATGTGTACAAATTTACTCTTTAGAGGACCAGAAATAAACCCCTCCACCTGAAACAGGAGTGTAGCGACTGGAACAAAAGAGGTAATGGTTGGGCAATCAGGCAGCCACCCAGGTAACGCCATACTCTCTGTTGGATTGTGTAACGTCTGTGTTGTGAGTGGGACGGTCTCTCTAGATCTGCGACTGTGTGAGCGTACAAGTGGGTGGGTGCGTGCATTGTTACTGTGTGTGTGTGCGCGCGTGTGTGTGTGTGTGTGTGTGTGTGCGTTTGTCTGGCCTGGCCGAGTTTGCTGAGTCAAAGGAAAGCAGATCAAGACAGAGCTGCTCAGCTGCAGCCCCTGGCTCCCAAAACAATGAATGTATCCAGCTTCTAACCTCTTAACAAACAGCCAACTGGCAAACACACTCGCTTCAAACACACATACACACACACCTCTGAGGAATGAGCATTGATTTCCCCCGCTTCAAGTCCCCGCCTCATAATACACTCATCTATCACATCCACGCTAACAAAGGTGGGGGAAACAAACAGGATGGGAAGAGAAGGCGAGCAAGGAGGAAGGAGAGGATAAGAAAAAAACCTCATAAGCCAGCTGCTAAATTGCACGCAAACTATTTCACACGCACTCGCACACACACACACAAATTCCATCTTTCATCAGCGACGGGCAAACAGCGTTTGTCGCTTCTGTACCCTCCGATCGCTCCCCCCCACCCTCCACCCCACCCCCCAGCTCCTACATCTGAAGTCTAAATGAAGCGTTCAGTTCCAAAAAAGTCCATTTATTGAGCCTGAAATCCATCAGATTTTTCAAAAATACGCCATTTTATCTTTTAAAACATAAACAAACAAAGCTTTTATGGTCTTGAAATGAAATACTAGCATTCAGTTTTGAAGATAAGGCAGCGTCTTTTCACCATTATCTCATTTTGGAACGACAAATTGATTCCACTATCTGACTTGACTTCAAGTTGATGAGCGATATCTCAGCTCACAGCTTCCACTGACAAGCATGAAAGGACTTGATAAGAATAAAGACATCAACCCACTCAGATGTGATTTGTGTTGCATCCAACTTTACTGTTAGGTGAAGGTCACTTGAGGTTCACGAGAGGATACCTTGTACTACCTTGTGAGATATGTTCGTATCAATACAAAGTTTTTATGCTACTTAACACTTATAGTCCACAACATTTCAGTCACTAGTAAAATACTGTAAATATTGGGAAACAACTTGCCTGGCCCTGCCTAAAGTTCCCAAATCCATCTAGCAGCATCTTTAAAACTCACTTATTAACAAGATGTAGCTCAGTAGTTTAATCTGTACGCAAATAAACATGTAAACACAACAATTTGTTGTGGTTTTAGGGGGAGTTTAGTAGTGTAACAGAGTTTTATACAACCTCTTAATTACTCAAGTTTTCATGTGAATGCAGATACATTTTTTTAAAAGCGAAATCTTCGTGAGAGTGGGTCCTGAGATGGCAATTCGGCCACTATGTTCTGCCTCTTTTTCTCTCTACGTTGACTGCTAACCTGCATGCAACCAAAGACCGCCCAAACGTGATCGGTCTATACTACTCGGACTACAGACAGAAACCAGAACGCTTCCAATACCAAAATCTTGGTCCCTTGCCTTCAGATTCTGCATTCACGTCAGTTTATTGAGATAAATATTGGACTTACATTCACCAGCTGGACACAAACATGACAAATTGTTTCTGCCGCCCCCAAGTGACCAAAAAAATCAGTTATTGCAGGTTTAACTACCCAACAGAATATCAAATAAAGAAACTAGGCAAGTTCCATCTTAACCTGCTACAATATAAAAATGCTGCTTACCTGTTAATGGATCATTATAAATAATCCAATAACATAATATGAGGGGCTGAATGAACAGATATACTTTGCAGTTCATACCTCTTTACGTGTACATAATTCAGGTTCTGAGTGCAAGACTTGAGCTTGTAATAAAGGAGATTATGTGGCCATAATTATGTGGACAACTCTGTTTGGGCTAGTCTCTAAATAATGCCCATTGTTTTGGGGAAAGATGTTCAGCCATCACATATGTGTGTAATTTTCAGTAATGCAGCGCATTTTTACATTGTGTTATTGCTATTTTTACTCAAGTAAGGCGTCTGAGCATTTTCTCCCTCAAAGAGCGAGACGTCTGCTTTAATGAGCGTTAATAGCGTCTAAATCTTAATAGACGTGAAGCTGATTAAAACAATGTTGGCTCTCACAGGCAAAGTGTTACTATTGCTGAGAGAGGCAGAGAGAGGCAGAGAAGCAGAAGGGGAGATATGCACTGTGTAGCAAAAAGTTCACTGATAATCAGCATCGCTTATCACTGGCAGTGAGGGAGAGCGTGAATGCCCTGAATGCTGATGAGTCAAATTGTTAGTGACATCAGCGAGCGCACAAACACCCAGGCCGACTGAAACAGAAAGTAAACAGTTAATATGCAGAATAATTACTGCTGTATAGGATTCATTGTGTTACTGCAGTGGTTCCCAACCTTTCTGTGTCAAACACCCCCCCACAGGAACCCAGGTACCCCTTCATCAACGCTGACGTTTGTTTCAACCATTTCTCCATTAATATTAGCCTATGATTTCAGCCGTTTATCCACTACTACTGACAAACTAATTCAACCACTAATCTTTAAGCAGACTAACATTTATCGATCATTTCATTTGTTTACTTTAGGCTAACTGTTTTAACCATTTATCCATTATAGCCAATGATTTCAACCATTTATCTTGTTTTCATCAAACTGTTTGGTGCTCAGTGTTTGTCCATTACTTCTGGCTACCTTTTCAACTTCTCTCCTTACTCGCTAATTGGTTTTCACACATTCTTAACACTGAGAATTGAGGTGTTACAGCTGACTCAATATGTGTTTTTTGTTGTTTTGCTTTAATTCAAATCATAATTTCTCAAATTTTTTTTATTAGTTGTATCGCTGGCAAGTACCCCCTGGCAACTGCAGTGGGGTGAATCACTGTTCTACAGTATATCCAATAAAAATGCTAAAATGTACCCGCTCACGTTTTTTCTATAAATTGACAACCATACTGTCAGTGTAAATGCCTGTGTGGGTATGTTGTATAATGGTGTCTAATCTGTATAATCATGCACTCATATCTCTGTATGTACAGTATACGTGTGCATGTGTCAGAGAGAGAGAGTTCATGTGTGCGCATGTGTTTGACTGGTACAGAAAATGGGTGATTCATAGCTGACTCACACACTTAACTCCCACAGAGGCACACTTTTCACAACAGCAGGCGAGCCAAACTCCCACAAACACCTTCTTTCTCTCTGTCACACACACACGTCTAATAAAACTAGATTTTGCGGTGACTTCTGGGATGTTCAAGAGTCCTATAAAAGATCTGGCCCTCCCTGTCGGGTTATGTGTAATCTGTTCCCAGCACTCTGAAGCTTTGGTAACAATAAAAGTTAGATGAGCATGTTTTGTAAATGCAGGATGTTGGAAGCCCGCTGGCTATCTGAAGTGACTTTATGGCCGGAAGATTGCAAATTTAAATCCCAGTGTCGTCTGCGAAGATTTTGCATTGGGGAAATAAACCAGGGAAATTCTATTCCCCCATTAATAACAGTTATCAGTTATCCTGAGCGTAAATGTTGGTGTTTACTGTAACCGTTGCTTTCTTACCTTTTCTGGTTGACCTCAACTACAAAGCAAACAAAAACAAAAAAAGCACAAGCCTCATGAATGAAAAATCTGTAGAATGAGATTATCAAGGCAAGAAGAAGGCAACTTTCACCCAGACCTACACTAAACCAAAGAAATGAGTTGGACCTTTTCTCCTTGGAAATTTGCATGAGTCAATAAACAGAACACAAATCTGTGTCAAGCAGGATTATGTCCAAGTGCCTGTAAATTTTAGTTACCATTAAGTGTTTACAACTGGAAAAATGTCCACTAAATTTCCACCAACGCCATGAGCAAAAGAATCTTCTAATGGGACAAAATTATTAAAATGCAAATTACTTTTTTGAAGTAAAACGAATTAGCATTATAGCTCAGTTAAAATGGCTTGTGGTTAATGATATTTGTGGCTTGTTTTTTACTCCTGCAATGCAGCATTTTAGGGTCAAAAGTCTATTTGTAATGTGAAAGATGTCACTAATAGTGACGAACCCACAGAGAATTATCTCCCAACTCTGCAGCTCCTCTTAACTCTACAGAGCATTTAAGCGCCTTTAAGTCTCGCTGTTGTTATCATGAACCTTGTGTTTTCAGCCAAATAGCTCTCATAAACCTACTGTTCACTATACCTGCTCAGCAAAAGACAGCAGACAGGGACAGTTAGCGATGACCTGGTGAACAAAGTGGAGCATTTAGCAGTTAAAGAGGCCTATATTTGGATTGTTGGAGACCAGCATGGAGCTAAAAGGAGAGTGAATATTGGAAAAACAAAACCCTGCAAAAGGGATCTTAACTAAGCCTTTGATAGCTGCACACATAAGGATATGAGGCAGTTCCCAGGTAAAAAGTCCTCACCTACATGATCCATGTGGAAGATATGGAAATAAAGAAAACATTGGTCTTATATAATAATGTAGGTAAGTGCATTTGTACCTGAAATGTCGATTAACAGTATAATTGCATGGTTTTGGCTTTCAAACCCCTTTACATTGACTAATAATTCTGCCTGTTAAGTGCTGTGATAGAATAGGGTTTTAAATAAGAAAATCACTGAATATATACATTTATTGCATTTAAAAACACTGATGAAGCCTGCTACAGTACGTGAACGCCCTAACCCAGAGCTGTATCATGCTGGAGTGACTGTGACAGGCCTGCTTTGGCCTCTGACTGACCAAAACACTTCAAACCTAATTCCCTTACGCACCACTTGTTTGCTCAGTGCACACAAATTAACCAACAAAGAAAACCCCACACAGTCTGACTTTTCTGATGCAAACTGGCAAATGTTTTTAGTAATCTAAATCCTCATGAGTCTCGTCGAGTCTCACCATAAAAGTCTAAAAAGATCAAGCCCACAGACCAGAAATCCTCCGATCCTAAAGGCTGTGACTATCACTCTGGCAGCTTGTGGTGTCATCAGATGTGCTCGCACGCTGTCACGGCAATTTCACTGCTGATTTTCATGTCTGGCAATCAAATTCATGCATGTGAAATTAGATAATGTTGCCCGGCTTCCTGTGTGAACGAATGACAACAGGACAGGCCGTCGGGGCAAAAATTCCTAGCATTCCCAGCGATGTACTGTAAGTTCTCATATTACTATTGAAGTGTGCCACTCCCATGTTGTCTTGGCCTCAGCCGTGCCAATGCAACACTGTCGCCAAGTCAACAAAGCTCAGACCTTTTGGCCCCAAACGCCTGTGGCATATGTGATCTGTACATGTTATTGTACACACACACAGAAATACAGTATATCACGTTTCCCTCTGTCGCCACAGACACACCCAAGAGACCCAGCATGAACCGAATGCCACACTAAGGCATGCCACGTGTGTTGTGTGTATATGCATGTAAGTGTGTGTGTGTGTGTGTGTGTGTGTGTGTGTGTGTGTGTGTGTGTGTGTGTGCGAGCGCAAATGTCCGAGGACCCGGGTGGAGCCTTCTGTTCAGAGCGGGTGTGTGTGTGTCTGTCAGCTGTTCTGCACAGACGGTCTGAGACGAACAACTCGCCATCCACCCACACACTGACTACACACACACACACACACACACACACACACACACATACACAGGGGCACACATAAACACATGCCATATGCACATGACCAACCGATAACCCATCCAATGATGAGGCTCTGAGAAACTGACACAGTACATCATGTAAATAAATCTTTGTCACGATTTCTATTTGCATTTTATTGAAGCGGGTGAGTCAATAGATTCCCTGACCTGCTTTTTATGCGTTAAACAGACATGATGAATAATAATTATTGCTAATATTAGTTGTTATTAGTCATTTTTCTCAGTTTATGTGGAGGGAGGGACTTTGGCTCGGGCATGGCTGCGTCTTGGCGCTGCGTTCCAGTGAGTGAAAAATGTCACGGATTGACCCGATGAGGGTGCTGTAAAAGGTCAAAAGGGCAATTTTAAAGGTCAAAAATGTGGCATAAAATTGGTGGCATGTTGGATTTTAATGGTTCAATTTTTTCTTTTATCAGCTTTTGTGGGAAGATGCATTCTGGTGCAGTGTTTAAAACTTTACTCTGACTGGCCTGATGGGGGCGCTATAATTTAAAAATGTCAAACTTGAAAAGATTTTAAGAAGTTAAGAGGTTTTTATGGGCTTTTTATTTCTAGGTTATTTTGATACTTGAATGAATTGCGGCATCCCTGTAAATTATAATTTAGTGCTAAATTAGATAATAATTTGCTCAAAACATCACAGAAAAACTGAAAAAGCAGAAATTTGTTATAATTAGTTGTGTTCCAAGTAACATTGTTGCCGACTATGAGGTGGACTTTGGTGGTATGAAGGTGTTTGGTAATAAAAAGTCAAATCAACAACAAACTATGTAAGAAGACAGTAACACAATGAAATTATTATCTCCAGCGTCCAGTGGAGCATGTGGCCTGAAATGCCGTGAATTAAGAATATGATGGAACGACAGACTGCCACCAAAATCAAAAAGTATTTATTTAAACTTAAAATAATTTTACAAACTTTAGAAAGTTCTGCATGACCTTCACAGTCTATTTCTTTGCCAAATTGGACATATATTACTTTTTTTATGGAACTTGCACTTAAAGTATTGGCATAACAGCCAAAACTTGATTGTTAATTTAAAATAGGTTAGATAATAAATCAGATTAATGGACTCGTCTTTAATGTAGCAGGTCTCCTTTTGGCAGGTGGTTTTGGGGAGTCCTGGGTGATATTGACAAGGCATATTGGGCCAAAATGAGTTGTTACCAAAATACAAATATGCTGGCAAGAACTCATATTGAATGTCTGTTGTCTTTAGAAGAGAATTGATTGGTGCAAAACATCGATCGACTTGTTTCTGGGGGACTGGCACCAAATCTCATGGCCTGGATGTTTTTAGAACATTTTATGATATCAAACTCCAGTGTGCAGATGTGGGAACTGCAGGGTATGTCGAGTACGTCATATCGTCGCCCATTATCAACAAAAAACCACTGCCTAGTGTGGAAGCTGGAAAGCACAATGTATCAGCAATAGTCATTTGTTTTTAATGTGTAAACGAGTTTTACAATGTTCACAAAGGCCCCTGGGTACAGACCTAATCAGCCTGCCTCTTGAATTATGCATGACTATAATCTGTAGTCTGATCACTGCAACGTATCACAAGCACTCGTGTAAACAAAACTCCATTACATTTTCGGATAAATACTAATTTAGGTTTGTTTGTGTGTTTTTAATTGATGTTTTTTTTTATTTACAGACTCTGTGCTGGTGCTCCTTATTCCCCAATCTCAGTTAGACAGCACTTAAGATGACATGAATTAAATCTTTAAGACTATTGTCAGTCTGAAAGGATGAGTGAATTGGGCTTAATCCTACTTTGTTAGTCCTCGCATGTTAAAAGTGCAAGGAATCTAATTGGCATCTGCTGGTGCCCCAACCTACCAGAGCAAGAGGGTGAAAGGTAAGTGGCTTGTTAGTTTCAGAACATCTGTATGAGGTGACTGTTGAAATGTCTTCTTTGAAAGTCAATTAAACAACTAGAGAGAGAGGCACAATGACTACAAAGAGATGAAAAACGACCACAGAGATGCAGAATAACGACAAAGATACACAAAACAACCACAAAGAGATGCAAAATGGCCACAAGGAGAAGCAAGACAAACACAAAGAGGCATAAAATGACAGCAAAGACACGCAAAATGAGCAGAAAAAGAAGCAAAGCAACTACAATGACATGCAAAATCATGTAAAAGGACAAAAAACCAAGACCACAGAGAGGAGTGACGCAAAACAACACTGTAGGCTATAGGTTACAGATATCAGCTATTTATTGATATTGTTTTATACTCGAATATTTAACGTTGTTTATTTGGCATTAACTTGTTACACAGAATAAACCCTGTGATTATTAGTGATGTCCAGTTTGTTAATGTTAAGACAAAAGTTTCTAAACCCGCCCCTGCCCTCAGCAGGGAAGTTTGGCTGGTTCTCCTGCTGTCACTCAAACATTACATCATCTCCCACTGATCATCAGGTGCCAGGATGATGCATGGACACACACACACACACACACACACACACACACACAACACACACACACACACACACACACACACACACACACACACACACCTCCCACGCAACGTAACATCTTCCCAGCCTCTGTCTCCTCTGCATTAATGTTCATCCGTCATGATCAGTGTGTGTACATGTGTGTGTGTGTGGGTGTGTGTGTGTTAATCTGCATCCAGGTGTGTAATGTATGGGATTTATGACTATGTAACGTATTGATCATGTGCGTAAGTCGTGTGTGTGTGTGTGTGTGTGTGTGTGTCCATTGATTACCTTTCATCCAGTCCACCACCTGGCTCGTGCTCCATTTGCTCACCGGCTCCATCACCAGCGCCATCGAGGAAACTTTGCGCCGACTCTCCGTTGCGCGCAAGCGGTGTTGTCAACCCCAAAACAAAGCTCTGTCAGCCGGGCGCAGCGCCCCCCCCCACACCCCCACACCCCCCCCCCCGACCCGCCCGCCCGCAGCCAGGTGACTCCCCCTCACACTCTCCCGGTCCGGTCCTCCCGCCCCCGGCTCAGCCCGGTGTCGTGTCCCGTTAACGCAGCGCAGCCCTCAGTGCGGGACAGCCCGGGCGTGTGTGCAGCGGAATCCGGTACATTCCCCTGCTCGATCCGGTCTGACATGTGTCTCTCTCTCCTCTCTTCTTCCCAGTGCGCCAGTCCGGTGTGTGTGTGTGTGTGTGTGTGTGTTCGTGCTGGTGTGTGTGTGTGTGACAGAGGGAGATAGAGAGGAGTGTGTGTAGGTGTGTGCGCAGCCGGTCCGTTACCGACAGCAGCAGAGTAGGATAGATAAGTCACACCGGACTCAACACCAAACAGCATCTCTCCCTCTCCCTCTCTCTCTCTCTCTCTCCCTCTCTCTCTCTCTCTCTCTCTCCCTCTCTCTCTCCCTCTCTCTCTCTCTCCAGATATGATTAAACCGTGCACGCGCCCCGTGGGTGGCTCCGCGCGCACGTATCAGTGTATTTCCCTCTGGAGCGACAGAATCATGCGGATATGATGGAGAAAGATATTCTCAGAAGATGTTTAATGAGGCCGTATGCGTGTGTGTGTGTGTGTGGTGTGTGTGTGTGTGTGTGTGTGTGTGTGGTGTGTGTGTGTGTGTGTGTGGTGTGTGTGTGGTGTGTGTGTGTGGTGTCTGGGGACATGAAAACATGGGGTACCTACACACTCTCTGTTTCTGCCAGCCTCTCCACCTCCACTCCAGAGATAATTTCTCTGTACCTTCAAACCCAGTCCTCTCTTTCTTTCTGTCTTCCTGATGTCAAACCTGTGAGATAATGTGAATGTTGAGGCTTCACCTGTTTTCAGGATACAACCTTCTCCTAAAAACATCAATAAGTGATTTTCCGGCCACTTGGGGGCAGCTGAAACAAGTTGTGAACACAACACTTGACAAGTTGCCTTTTAAGTTGATAAGTTGATTATTCATTCATCGTCGTGTTTCTGGCAACCTGATGAATCGGTCCAATATTCACTCTCTTTTAGCTCTGTTTTTGGTCTCCACCAACTCCTGAGGGAAATATCTGGCTCTTTAGCTGCTAAATGCTCCTCTGTGTTCGCCAGCTGGTCTCGAACTGTGTCTGTCTGCTGCTTGGTGTTGAGCAGGTCGTGTATAGTTGGGTTTTTAAAGCTTTTTCTCCGGAAAAAACAGCTGAAACTCGCTCCAAAGCTCCGTAGAGCCGAGATTCTGCAGATTTAGGTGAAGAAAATCATGTTTATATACTGCTGCTGTACTGTGGTCACTGCATCAGACACAAGTCTCGAGCTTTTAGTCTTTATTTGATAGAGTAAGTACAGACGCAGACAGGGAATGTGGGTAGCATGCAAAAAATAGATGGATATATGACATGTGTCCCAGACCACTTCTCCACCAAGACACAACTGTTCACATTTTTAACATTTCAAACATTTTTACCGTCAGTGCTCTGCAGCTGTTTGTTTGTAATATGTGTTGTTTTTCTTTTTTCTTTCTTCGCCCTCTTCTATATTTACATTTCAAAGTTTTTCTTTAGAAAATATCCTCGGTGTCACTTAACGTAGAGCCACAGGACTCTCTTAATGTTACAATCCTGTTTGTTTCCGAGATGTTTTGTCCGTCGGTTGGGCTCATTTGTTCTAGCAACTGTGAGTCACTTTGTTTTTATGGAAAATAACTCCTCTCTAACTGTCTTGTGTCTCAAGACAAAGTTCAGAAAAATCTGACAGTCAAGTGCAACGTACAATCAGTGCAACAGGCCTTTCTGACAGCAGACATTTGGACTTGTCATAATAGAAAAATGTAGGTGTTCCCAGTAAACCCTGACAGTGTGACAGTGAGCCAGCATGCACAATACCAGGACCCTGAAACTGAAGCATTTTATTATTTACACCTGCACTTTTTCTACTGTGACATCTTCCATGAAACAACAGCCTTTCCAAAAGCAGTTATTTTATCTGGAAAGGAGTTTATCTGACAATGACGTGCACAGGTGAGGCCTGCTGGTGTTGCACAAACCTTTTGGATCAGGAAAATGGCTGTTCACTGTAAAAATACTGTTAAAGGGTTGGTTCACCTAATTCCACCTGTGAGCAGTGATGGAGGAAGTATTCAGATCCTTTACTTAAGTACATTGTTTTTTTGTGTTCGAAAATCCAACAATTGTAAAGTAATTAGTAACTAAAGCTGTCAGATAATTGTAGTGGAGTAAAAAAGAGTAAAAGAAGAAAGTAACATGAGAAGACAATACCTCAAAATTACCTCAAATTTGTACTTAAGTACAGTATTTGAGTAAATGTACTTAGTTACATTCTACCACTGCCTCTGCAGTGCTACACTGTAATGTTTGCTGTTTTACTGAATAAAGCTCTTCCCGGTCACACTAATGAATCCTTATACATACTAATGTTTCAGTGGGAAGGTAAGCTAACAATGATTAGAACATCATTCAATTTAATCAAATCATTAAAGATTCATTGTCTGTGCCACATTAGTTTGTGTGTGTGTGTGTGTGTGTTAGGGGAGAACCTACTCACCCTTCAAGCATTGCACACACACATGAACACACACATGGATGCAGGCCCACATTATAACGAAGGAAGAGGCTGAAGGTAAAATCAGATCAGTTTCTTTCGATTTGATTCGTTGCAGCATCACCTCCTCTGCAGGTGGATGTACACACACACACACACCGTGTAGAGGCAGTGAAGCAGCGGCCGCAATAGTTTCCCAACTGAGACCTCTGCTGGTGACAAGTGTTGTTGACGCCGGTCACATGATGAGAGGCAGCAGCAGCACACTCAGTTCTACTCAATGTCACAATGGAAAGTACTGCAGGGACCTGAGAATTGGTGTCACATGTTCAGTTTTTCTGTCTTTATTGGGACTTTATCTTCTGATCCGTGCTTTGTTTTGCTTGTTCTCCCTAAGAGCTGCACATGAGGCCTGCTGATCCCGGTTGTTTTTTAAGGAAAATGTCTCAATAACTAATGGATAAATTAGTCCAGAGGATGAATCCTAATGAATTGAGACGTTTCATCTATCGCCAACTGCTGGTTTTATTTGTTGTCTACTTGCAAAATGATGACATGATGACTTTGTGTTAAGTACTAATTATCAAGGTTATTTATTTGTCACATACAAAGTAAAACAAAAAATAACAATAAAATAGAATAAAATAAAGTAGAATAACTAGAGCAACATTAAACTATATATATATATATATATATATATATATATATATATATATTAAAGTTAGGTACAGAACTACATATATATATGTACAAATCTTACAAGTCAGTAAGTACCTGGTGTGAAAGTGAAAGTGAAAGTGTGGGTTTTGTTAAAATAGGAACTCCTCACTTCTGTTTGAGTTTTCGCTGATGGGTGAACGTCACACTGTATTTCAGCTTGTTAACAAGGTCCAGGGTACCACAATCATAGTGAAGCTCAAAGCCCTACAAAAGGCTGTATTTAGTGTTTAGCTGAGATAAACTACCCAGTGATCCATCCTCAAAAAGATCTTTAAAGGTATTTATTCCCAGCCTGCCCCAGTTAACAAAAGTTGAGTCTAGTATGGAGGAAAGAAACATGTGGTTTTTGCTTATGGGCCCTAGTATGGAGGCTAAGCGAAAATTAAAATGGTGCCGAAACTACAGCCAGATCTTTAGAGGAATATTTAGAAGGGAATATCAGTTTGTTTCTATCAACAAGAACATGAATCACCAGAAACATATATCAGCAGGCCTAACAACCTAAATAATTAACAACACATTTAAGGATATAAA
The DNA here is from genome assembly GCA_031216445.1 of Lateolabrax maculatus. Taxonomy (NCBI): domain Eukaryota; kingdom Metazoa; phylum Chordata; class Actinopteri; order Acropomatiformes; family Lateolabracidae; genus Lateolabrax; species Lateolabrax maculatus. The sequence continues at coordinate 4,618,412 of CM062210.1, forward strand.
AAAAGGATTGAGCCTACTTCATATATGCAAATTAATATTGAAAGTATGAAAATTTTGAAAGTATGAAACAACTATGAAACTAGATGAGAAGATCGATACTGTTGTCACATCTGTCTGTTAATTATGAAGAGAGAACCAAATGCAGAAATCAAGAGTCCCCCAGCAAACATTATATCGTCACTGATCTACACTGCACTTCTATACTGGTTTATATAGTCTTCCCTAAATGCTCCTTCTTAATAGTCTCAACTTGTCACCTCTGTTCCTCTTTTGTTCACTCTGTGTTTGAAAACTTTTTTGAGACTGTTCAGCTCAACATGTTAAATGAGTTTTGAACTTGAGGCAGTTTACGCGGCAATGACTTTAATTTCAATAATTTGAGGTTTGGACTGTTGGTTGGACAAAACAAGTATTGTGAAAGTGTCATGTTGGGTAGTTGTGGCATTTCTCACTATTTTCTGATTTTTTGTGAACCAGACAATCGATTAATCGAGAAAATAATCAGCAGATTAATCCATAATGAAAATAATCATTAGTTGCAGTCTGACACCAAATAGTTTAAAATGATCTCCACCCTCACCAACTACAACAGTAAAATCCTGCTTTTACATTACTACATGAGTGATAATAAGCTAATGATATAATATATAATATTATATACTATGGGTGCATACTCGATTCAATGCAGATCTTTTACTTGTAACAAAGTATTTTCACAGTGTGGGATTAGTACATTTACTAGGATCTGAATACTTCCTACTTCATTCTTTTGTGCTTTAAGAGAACTAGTCCCATTCTGCAGGGTGTTTGTATTGTTGTGTTTAATCTACTTTGAACCCACCTTGAGCATTAGGCAGAAACTAATTACCATCAATGTAATTACTCAAGCTCACACCCAGTCTCCCTCTTCACCTGTTTACTAATGCACCACCTCTTTACTTCATGTTATTTTAATGAATTTGAGCAGTTAAATGTCTCTGGCTGAAGGTGCTTTATCTACCAAGTGTTGGAGTTGGAGGACGCTCTCTGCTTGATTTGCAGTCATTACTTGACTTTTTAGAATAATGTTGCTCTCTGTATGACACAAACAAAGGGCATAAAGGGGATAAACACTAACTTCTACGACAATTACCTCGAGGCTGACATCTCAAAATGTATTAGTGTATGCAAACACATACATTAGATGATGGCAAATAAATAGATAAGTCTCAAAACTAACTTTTTCTTCATTTTCCTGAAATTAAAAATGATGCGGTACATTTTAAAGTTAAGATACAGTTGATACCAATAAACAGCCCTTCCTGCGTGCTACTTTCACTTCTTCAATTCACAAAATACATAACAGCGATGCCTGGCAGAGGAACGATCTCATTTACAGACTAGACTGTTTTGTTTCATTCAACAATATTTCACCAGCTTAGAGAAACGTTCCCAGCTGGACAACAATGACACCATGACAATAAACAGCTAAATCAATAAGGAACTAATGATGAATAAACTGTAGATGCAGAAGTGAAAAGGGAATTAGAGAATGTAGGAACATTCAGAAACATTATTTTTTCACAACGAGGTGACAGTGGGGGAGTGTAGAGGGAAAGTTAACAGTTTAACTCCCTTAATATATAACACTTTTTTTTATATAAACTTCTGGCTTGTCTTATTCTGTGGTTGCAACATGACCTTCAGCTGCTGTCAACATGACCACTTACAATACATGTAAGTGTAGCACATTAGTTATAGTAATTACACACAAACTATAAACATATATAATATATATATATCAGCCATACAGAGAAGCAAAAAGTCCCTTCATTGACGCTACTACTATTTTGAAATACTGTATCAAAGGGGATTTTTTTGAGCTATTGCACAACCTGGTACATTTTAATATAAGACCAATGACTCTGCAAAAGCTTAACGTATAAAGATGCTGAGAGATGAGATTTCTGGCTTTTCCAGCTCATATTGTTCAAATAAAGCAGAGCTGGGATTAATCTGGAAAGGATTGTATTTAGCAGCTAAAGAGACAATTTTTCTCTCAGGAATTGTTGCAAACCAAAAACTAAGCATTTGTTTTCTTTATGAGGTTAATATGTCAGTATTGTGTTTGCAGTTTGTTTCCCCTGCCCCCATACGTAAATGATAAAGATTGTAAGTTATCAGGGCTCTACTTTGCATGTGTATTTTACATTTTATGCTTCTTTCTACTTCTTCTTCACCACATCTCGGAGGCAAATAAAATACAATTTAACTAATAAATTATGGTGTATTATTCCCATTTAAGCTACCTTTACCAGCTGTGACATCAGTGATGCTTACACATTAATGCATCGATAATTATAATATCATATATATTATTTAGAGTTTTACTTTACTTTCACTGTATCTGTCAGGCAGCAGAGGAGAAGAAGTGCTGATTTGCAGTCATTACTACTTAGAAGAATGTTAAAAGTAAAGAAGTAAAACGGGGAATACCTAACTTGCATAAATAGAAATAACATTAACATCTAAGACAATTAACCTTGTCATTTTTTTTATCAGAAATGTATTAATGTTGTAAACATTCTTCATTTTCCTGAAATTGTTATTTTAATTGACAGCTGAGAGGCTTTACTATTGGGTACATTTTAAAGTTAACATGTCACTGATACAATAATCAGTCTGTCCTGCAAGCTATTTTCACTTCCTCAATTCATGAGCCAGAGGACAGAGACGATGGGCAGAGGAAAGTTGTTGACGTCTCATTACTAGTCTATATTACACTGTATATCGCATGGACATTTCCACTCTTTTGATCTGAGAGGACTGTTTTATTCAAACATAGGAAGATAAACAAACTACAAGATTATATGGCTACAACATCGGTGATTAATCAGCTCTCTTTGTGTGACAAAGTAAGTATCAGAAACTAGTATTTCTTAATCGTGTAACTTGTGTTCTTAATCATTGGCTTATCTTTGGTTTTGACCATCTATTATAAGGTTAAAGAAACTGTCTGAGCTCAGATGTTTTCCACAATGACATATGGCAGTGTTCATTCATGATAGTGTTGTAATTTTGACTGTTGTTTGTTACTGTTATTGATTGTCTTTATTTGTTTGTTTATTTGAATTTTCAGGACTTCCTTCTGTTGTCTTAATTACCAAGTGGACTCCACATGGAGAAATTGCAATTCCTTGTTGGTTGAACACTTGTTGCTTTCTAAATTTGATTTCAAAATGCATCCTGGAATGAAAGAGGACAAAACAATGCCAAAAGGAGGATCAACATGTTTCAAACGAAGTATTATTTTCCTCTTGCTGAATATCAGCAGTTTTGTTGTTCCAGTCGCAGGATTTGCAATGAAAACTTGTCGAATCAGTTACGATACCGCCATATGTGACCAGACTACACTGTACGCTGTTCCTCAAGATATTCCCCCAACTGTGAAAGTTATCGACTTGTCCGTAAACAGAATTTCAAAAATACAACTATTAGATTTCAAAAATCGAACAGTTCTGACAGAGTTAAACCTAAAACGCAACATCATTTCGCAGATTGACACAGGAGCTTTTGCCGATTTGATTTCCCTCAAGACGTTAAATCTAAATAACAATAAACTTGTTCATCTTGGAGATGATCTTTTTAAAGGTTTGAGCAACCTCACAGAGCTAAGAATTTATGGTAATCAAATCAAAGCAGTGGCGTCCACCGCTTTTAAGTCCCTGACAAGCTTGACAATTTTGGACATCTGCAACAACAACCTGCACAACTTAACAGTAGTTCATTCTATATTACAGCACCTGCCAAATCTACAAGAACTAGTAATTAGAAACATTGGTTTAACCGAGTTTCATTCATGGGAACTGACAAACAGCTCACTAGAACTTTCTTCCCTTGATTTGTCCCAAAATCTCATTGCAGACTTTAGGATCACTGCAGATGTTTTCCCAAAACTCACCTGGTTAAAAATCGGCGGCTCAAAGCAACGGATGAAATGGGATGTGCGTAACAAGACTTTCCTTAGTCGAGTGTCCACTCTTGATATTAGTGCCCTTCAAATGGCTCTTCATGACATGGAAACATTAATAGAGAGCTTCAACTCCTCCCTGATTTCTCTGAGGATGAATACAATGAAATATGGCCTTCCCGCACTAATCAATACTTCCTGCACCATCCCAACAGTGTCCACACTCCAACTCCGATCCAACAAACTCTGGTTTGTTGATTCAAAATTGTTTCACTTGTGTATTAACGTAAAAGAGGTAGATTTAAAAGGCAATCGAATAAAAGTTATCCAAGAAGAGGCATTCAGATCTTTTCAAAATTTGAGGATCTTGAGTCTGAGTCACAACAAGCTTTTATCTGTTCCTGCCGCCACGAGGAATTTACCAGCACTCGCAGAGCTGGATCTCAGCTCTAATGCAATCAGTACACTTGAATGTCAAGATTTCGCCAATCTGGTAACGCTCAGACAGCTCAGCCTCCAGCATAATTCAATCTCAAATCTAGAAGAGTGTTTGTTCAAGAATTTAATACGATTGCAAGTTTTAGAGCTACAGAACAACACAATCTCCAAATTAAACAATGCTTTCATAAAATACTTGCCAAATCTTAAACTACTGCGTTTGAATGGAAATGAGCTCACCATCATTAAACATGGGGAATTTAAGGGCCTGATTTCCCTCCGGAACTTGTCATTACATGAAAATAAAATAAAAAAACTTGAAAATGGATCTTTTATTGGATTGACGAATCTTACCGATCTTCAGCTGCTATCGAATAATATTGAAAAAAACGGACTAATCAAAGGTTGTTTCAATGGTCTGATTAATTTAAAAAGATTGGATGTGAGGCAAAATCACATTAAATATAAAAAGAATGTAGCTTTGCGTGATCCACCATTTTCGGAGCTGTCCAATCTGGAGACATTGGCTATTCTTTCACAGCACCGCAGGGGGAAGTCCCAGCTGCCTCGCAACTTGTTGCAAGGTTTGAAAAATCTTTTGGTTTTCAATACGAGGAACAGTCAACTTTTGTCGTTGCACAAAGACATGTTTAATTACACGCCTCAACTGCAAACACTTGACATTAGTTCAAATGACCTTGAGGATCTATCCCCAGATTTGTTTTCCCCAATTCAAAGCCTAAAAAGCCTGTACATATCTAGAACAAGTCTTTGGTCTCTAGATTTCCTTATACATGCCAACCTTACTAAGCTGGAGTTCCTGCAGGCGAGGAAGAATGAATATTCGGTTTTCAGTGAAGAAATCATGAAGTCCCTACCGGCTCTCATTTATGTGGATCTTCAAGGCAATAGTTTCACCTGTGACTGCAGTAACGCCTGGTTCCTCAAGTGGGCAGAAAAAAACGAACAAACGCAAGTTTATGACGCCTACAACTTTACGTGCAACTACCCTCCGTCCCTTAAAGGTATGAAACTGTTGGAACTCGACGTCCGGTCCTGCTTAGTGGAGACCGACTTCATCTGCTTCATCTCCACCACATGTGCGATCCTCCTGTTTATGGTGGTGTCCTTCACCTACAATTTCCTAAGGTGGCAGCTGGCCTACGCCTACTACCTCTTTTTGGCTTTGCTCTTTGACTCAAAGCATAGAAACAAGCAAGCTCCTGACCAGTATGACGCCTTCATCTCCTACAACAGCCATGATGAGCCCTGGGTCATCAGAGAGCTGTTGCCAAAACTGGAAGGTGAGCAGGGCTGGAGGTTGTGTCTACACCATCGAGACTTCGAGCCAGGTGAGACTAATTATGTTCTTTGCACCAGCTGAGCTTTAATGGACAAGCTGTACATAAATCTATGGACATCCTAATGACTTTAGTGATCGCCTGACCAATATGTTGACATTATTAGATTTTAATCTGCAATTAAGGCATAACAGTTGTTTTGTACTTTCATCTATACTCCAGAAGGTGTCACCATTGTATGATTTGTTCTGTACCATCAGGGGAACTAATGAGGAGAACACAGATTATTTATCCTGATTTCATGACTGACCCTTGTCTTTTCCTTTTCTCTTCCTCAGGTAAACCCATCATAGAAAACATCACAGAGGCCATCTATGGAAGCAGGAAGACCATCTGTGTGATCAGTCGCAGATACCTTGAGAGTGAGTGGTGCTCCAGAGAGATCCAGGTGGCCAGGTAACGTGTCAGCTGACTTCACACATCTCTGAGCTGAGACACACGGCAGTATTAAGATCTCAAACGATGATGGAAATGTGACATTTCTGTGTTTCATGTATCCATTTGAGGAAGGTTATAGTCTCTTAGTCGCTCCACACAGATCTGATGTTTTCAGTTGAAGCTTGTGTGACAAATAAGTCACTATGTCACTTAGTCACATATTCGCTCAGTCTGTTTCCATTGCACTTTGTCGCCTTTTCTTCTTAATGATTTAACAGACGGATGTAGAAACGACAGACATAAATGGAGTTAGTTGATTAATCAGTTTTGATATATGTTCATGTTCAGCTCATTCATCAAGCAAAAATACACTGAGGATTTTCTGCTTCAATTTATTTTCCATCTCAATGTAAATCACATATCTTGTCTGACATTTTACAGGCAAAACATTTAGTTGCCAAAGTAAAAAAAAAAAGAAGTAGTAGTGAGATTAAGCGATAATATAAATCATCAAGTTACTGGTTTATAGAGAAATCTCACGGCATGGATATGATGAGTGTCCTCTTCCTCATCCACCTGTTCCTTCTTCTCCGCCCAGCTTCCGTCTGTTCGATGAGAACAAGGACGTGCTGATCCTGGTGTTCCTGGAGGACATTTCCACCTCTCAGCTGTCTCCGTACTACCGCATAAGGAAGCTGCTGAAGAGGCAGACCTACCTGAGCTGGCCGCAAGCCTGGGAGCACACCGAGCTGTTCTGGGAGAAACTCCGCCAGGCCCTGAAGACCAGAGAAGATCTTTATGAGGACAGGTTCTGCCTCACCGTGGTGGACAGCCCGTGATGGAAAGGAAATATGATCCTCTCGGCGTTTACAGCCGGTGTCGTTCATTGGAGTCTTTTTGGAATTTGTTTGTTTTAGCATAAAATTGCAAAAAAAGTTTAGCTGAAGGAGGTTCCTGCCATTATGTTTTAATACCAACTATTTAAAAATGTTGAACATTTATGATTTTCAGAACTGAAAATGACTGAGACAGACTTTGGACGGATGAACATCTCTGTCTGGATCCTTCTACTTGCCAGTTAGGTTTTAACAGTCAAAGATCACTTTCAGATTTATTCTTTCAAACTGTAATCGTTAGTCTGCCACAGTTTGACATGTACAGTTTTAAGTTTATTTTTTAAGCTTAGGTTAGTTTTACCTCCTATGTACAATTATTACATTGTTCAGTATCAGACAAACAACATTCTCTTCTTTTGGGTAAAAATATTGTGACAAATATAAAATGCATATGTTGAAATGCCCATCTTGATTTATTGCAGTCTAACTGAAATTCTGTTTTTTTTTTTTTTTTTTACAGATTTACTGTAAAGATGATGTATTTTTTCTTCTTTTTACATTATTTGGTCTATACAAATAAAATCAAAAGCTCAAGTATTAATTTCAAATATATATTTTTTTTAATTCCATAACTGAAAAAGTTGTATTAAAGGTATGAAATGACCTGTGTGGACATGGTGAATGTACAGCAGTGAAACGAATATTGACAGACACACGTATTATTAAACATATAATTTTTTTTAATAAATTCTTTGACAATATCAATTACAGTCCAACTTTTTTAGACCAGTGTTTCGTACTCAAAACGTCAGAGTTGGTTAAGATCAACACAAAATGTATAAAAATAATATATTTTGTTGATGCCCTGGAGCTTCAACTTACAGTTCACTAAGTATTACGAATACTACACTTCCCTGTTCATAAAACAGAACAAATTAAGTTATTTCAAAATATTTCAGTGTAGAATGTGAAGTGTTGCTACAACACCAACAAACTTTTCTCTGGAAAATTGGGTTCTTGGGTACAGGAATGCACAAAAAACATTATATTTGAGTTATGTGCTGCAGAAATTAGTTGTTGTATAGAGTTTATGCTGATGTGGTGATGCCAGGAGTTCCCGTCTTGAGGATTTCAGCGTTCTTTCTCATCCTTTCACTACAAAGAAAAATGGAATCACATCATGAATTTGGCTCAGTAATCCATTATATTACCAAATGAAGATATAATGTACAGGAAAAACATGCCAGAGAGACATGAGTATACTCACTCTATGCACCTCATCCCTCTTTGGGTCCAGCTGGCTGACGGGTCGGCACACACAAACCTTCCTGGAACGTGGAAGCTGTGGGATCCAGGAAGCAATGAAGAAATTATCAAAGGCGTGACACATGAATGCACTTCATTTCACTTCAGAAAGTTTCCACCCCCGTGGGCTCATTCCAGTGTGTCTGCTTGGGTATTAAGTGTCTCACATACATATTTACTGCAGCACTTCACAATTGATTCTCTACAAGCAAGGGAGTGGGTACGTTGTCTATAAAGTATTTTATTGAAATGTCTTTGTAAGACTGCTGTGATACGTATCAGATACCTGACTGGTTAGATTTTTGACCTGATTTTTGACCTGCTCTCTGTGCTGCTGTTGCTACTGAATAAAAGTGTCATCATTTCCATCCTGATTTTTCAGCATTTTTCCCTGACATGAGACATTGAACCATTTTTACTCACATAATGGCTTGGAGGTCGCAAGAAGTGTTGATGGTCTGGATGGTGTAGCCCGTCAGCCGTTTGCATGGCAAATGGCGCTTGGCGTACCTCAGGCAGCAGCTTGCTGCAAAGACAGTATGATCAACATTTTCATTTTGATGCTGGACACAAAGTTTAAACACAATAGTTGTTTTTTTTAATACTAAAAGTTTTTTTTTTAACCCTGTGAAACATTACAATATTAATTATATCTATAGTCAGCTTGATAGAGCTTTAAGATTTGCAGGTACTTCATATTCTACAATAATATGAAGACAGAATATAACTTTTCCTTTTTTAATCTTTCCTAAATGCATTTATATTTGACAGGAATGACAGATAATTTGGTATTGTAGAGATCCATCCAGGATAGAGCACATGTATAAGCAGTAGTAGCTGATGGACTCACCTGACTGCGTGCTGCCGATGAAGGTGGTGAGGATGACGAGGGAGCACAGGGCTGCCAGGAGACACACTTTGTTGATCGCCATAGTGTCACAGTCGGTGTGCTTGCTCTGCCCGTACGTGTCAGTGTGAGGTTGAAGTATAGCTTAAGTGGTGTAAAGTGCCTGAAGGGATTCAGCGAGAGTGTGACAGACAGTGCACTGCTCTGTCTGCTTAAATAGGCTTTGCTGGGGTTTTCCCGCTTGGCAGGATTGTGTCATGCCATGTGCGATTGTTAAGAGAGTGAAAACCAGGAAATGGTGAAAGGTACAACCTCCATGTGGGACAGAATGTGTGTTGTAAAATTGACTGTAGCATATTCGTCAGACTTGGCTTTGAGTCAGTTTTGATGAATGTTTCTATAATACTGTGATAACAGTGTAACATTGTGAAATGAGTCACCTGTACTGTAGTAATGAACCTGCAGATAATTACCACCTGAATCCGCAGCTCCCCTCGGCTTTACAGAGCTTTATAGTGACTTTCACTTATTGTTTAGCTCTTCTGGCCACAAATTTACTGTTTTGGTTGAGTTAAAATTAGTTTCTGCAGGTTTTACATATGAGGACTTGACTTCCCAAAGGCTTGACATTAGACTTGAAAGATCAATTTTTCAAGTTATGACAAATAAAGCAAAAATAAAAAGTAAATGAGACAATGACAGGTGGGTTTTAGTGATCCTAGTTACTCACTTTGGACACACATCTCATTAATTATTCCTTTTGTTGAAAGCCCGTAATCTTAGATATGTGAAAAACACACTAGTTTAAAAGAAAATGATCAAATTCTGTTTCTTTATAGTGGTCAGTATATCCCAAAAAACTTGCATATAACTTTTCTTGACCTAATTTGACTTGATGGATTTAACTAGGACTAAAAACTGCTCTGTTAAGAATCAATCAGTCATGACTGTAACATGAAATGTCTCACTCGCTTTTATTTTCTTTTAGTGGCACTTGTTTTGTATGGTTCAGTCTTATCAATCTCATCAACCATCCGCCTTTCCAAGCAAAACACTCACTATACATTACCTACTAACTACCCAACTACTCTAAATGTCAATTAATGCAGCATTAAACGTTTGTATTTCATGCTTTTGTAAGGATTTCAACATAATGTATACTGCTAACCTTCACTTTTGTTAATGATTTTCACAAAGAGCGATCCAAAGTGTGTTGTGTGCACAAGATCTTACAGCAGGAGTTCAATCTATCTTCTCTACCCCCCCTTACAAGTTATTCAGTAACATAAATGGAATTTCCTCACTGCATGTTTGCGTGCTGTGGCTGAGTTGCTACATATATTTTCTTTTGTAGGAGTGCATACCACACAAAACAGATACAATTAAATGAGGCTAAGACAATTTACAACACGACTATCTCAAAAAATCTACTGGAATGTGTGTTATGATAACAAACATTTGGAATAACCTGACCACATGTGAATGGTATGACAAGTGATAAGATTGTTTAAAAAGTGAGGACATTAACCTCTGGAGCTCAGATGGCGAGATTGAGCAGAAAGTCCCTTGGCTCACTCATCAGCTGTACTTTTTCACTATTTTACTTTTTTTTTGCACTTTTGCTTTAGGAGTTCGTTAAGCCTCATCATTCAATGTCAAATATGTGTTTTATAGGTGAAGATGTACTTCCTGAAGTGGGTCATTTTCCCATAGTTGTGGTCTTCATGTAAAATAATCACCTCAGTGATGCATTTAAGAGTGACACCAAGATTGAATGTTATTAGTGGTATGCCACTACTGGTTTCCAGCTACTGTTTAACCAGCATAAGGCTCATGAAAGTGAATCACACCATTTCAACTGTCAATTACTAGAAATACAAGATCCTTACTGATATATGTGATCTTGACTACTGATATGTCGCTGCTTTGTGGCCCTAAATCATTTGTTTAATAGGAAATTGACAACTGGTATTCTTCCTTTGGCGATCAAAGTGTGGAGCGGTTATTTAATTTTGTTGTGTTCAAGTTTGATGACTTTGTCTCAAAAGCCTGGAAATTATGCTGGAAAAAGTCCAACTGACATTAAATTGCATTTATACATACGTTTGCAGTAGCAGACATAATTATTATCTGTAAACTTCATTTTTCAACCAATTTAGGCCCAAATTTAGCACTTTTGGCTTGCAAATCCTTAAATCAAGCAACTGCCCTTGGGACCCTGAAGGCACCAGGTTAACCGTGTGGAAACTAGTTTGTGGTAACTGTGCTTTTAACGCAGTAAATCAGTTCATCAGGAAGTCAGTATTTGAAATCTATTGCCAGTACAATACCTGAGGTCTCCACATCCCCAGATTTTGTTTCATTCTTTAAACTTATAGTCTTCAGACCCAAATGACGCCAACTCAAAGTGACATCACTTGAGGCAATGAATCATTTTTCGCTCAGCTATTTCTGGAGCTTCACAGTTAAACTTCCACATTTAATATAGAAGTTTGCTTTCTTTAAGCGGCATATTACAAACCAACAGTCGGTAATATTTGGAAACCTCTGTAAGTAATGGTAGATAAAATGATTTCAGGATTTTGTGCTAACATATGTTTGCAGAGTCGAAGAAAATTCCCCTTAGGATGTGCAGCCAGACCAGATTTGACAGGCTGAAATAATGTGGCGAATTGTGTGCCCAATTAGAAATAACATGGAAATATGAGTGAGCAAAACTACATCCCATAATACTCATGAACAACACACCTTTTATGAATCATCCTTCCTGAATGACATGTTGACATATCATTCAGGAAGTTGTTTATATATTGTTTATATATTATATTCTTTTTCATTAGACACAAAAGCTGTTAGGAGCTGTCACCCGTACGTCAATTTCAACATGTTCCAATTTAAAATGTAGAAGAAGACTGCAAGCAAGCAAAAAGGGATTTAACTGAAATGTCAGTTTCAAGTTTATCCAAAAAACCTCCTTTTAAATGTTTAATAGGGAGGACATGTGTTCTGTGAGAAACAGTGAATATAAACCAAACTTGATATGTTACGGGGTACATACATAAACTGTTTTGCCCATATGCCTGTTCACGAACCTTTTTACATATGCATAAAAAAATAGTATACATATAAATACAATACTATTTTTCATAAATTAACATTAAAAGTCCTTCTAAGGTACGAGTTTATGGATTCCTTTATCCTATGTCAACAAGTGTTGTTGATCCAAGTATCAGCTCCTTTTTTTTATGATATTTTCAATGTTTCTATTAACCCGGAGACTTCATGTTTCTGCTACATATTAAGTCAGAATGACAAATATGTACAAATTCCAGAGTATATTTGGGCGTGACATCAGCTGAACTCTTCTGTTATGAGTTTATTCAAAGTTTGAAATCTATTTTTAAACCACAGCATAAAGGAGCTAAAAATAGCATGTGCTTAAAATAGTAACATATCATCATAGTAGGACTGTCCAGGAATGTAAACTTTAGTTTACAATGGTGAGGTGTGTCAGGCCGTTTCCTTGTTGCTGTAATAAAAAGAGATTAAGCTGTTGTAAAACATGCCCCCAGGCAACCTCATGGGTCCAACTTTTTAATAGGTTTATCTCAGTTTGAGGTTTACATGCACTTTTATAGGATGAGAAATTACCAATTTTCTTAAAACAAGTCAATTTCTATGCATTCCCAACAAGATCACACTCTGCAGACTCAAGGTTTTCATTCAACAGAAGTAACCTTATCTTTTGTCGACAAATGTTACGGCCCTTGTAATCTTATCAGGGAGGAGTTTGACATCATGAGCTGCTCACATTACACATCGTAAAACGCTTGACACTTCACTACCTTCAAAAGAAATAACCCATTAAAGCTGCACTTATCAATATTCCTATATTACCAATGGATCAAATTATTATGAGTAATGTACTGTAAAAAAAAACAGAAAATGTAATTCTCATCAACTTCGTTTGAAGCAGCAGCAGTAAAATAAATAAACTCCACCAAACAGCAGGAACCTAGTTAGCATTTAGCAGCTAAGGAGATTAATATTTTTAGAGTTGGTGGAGACCAAAAAAGAGCTAATAGGTGACTGATTTTCGGATTTACATTCGTCAGTCAAAAAAATACATATCTGAATTAATGCTACTGTGTTTTTGTGTCTGCTTAATATGAAAATAAGCCAATTAATTCTCAGTTGCTAACACAACTTTAGGAAGAGAGGTTTTCAACGATGTGACGTGAACAGCTTGTTCTCAACAATTGCAGCTTTTAACCTCAACGACTCTCCTGTCGAACATTTCAAACTCAGGTTTTTGTATCCAAACATTGTTAAAACCCACAGAACTGTAAATTTTTGGAGAAATGCCAAAGTTTCTAAAGATACCAAATATGTCAGGTTGAATTTTGGGGAAAAGTGTATAAAAAGTTGCTCAAGACACTTATAATTTAATTTGCTTGAAAATTGTATTTACAGTATATATGAATGAATATAAAATTATATTGCCGTCAGTTTAGTGGTAGGCAACCAAACATTACTAGTAAACAAATCAAGTCACTTTATATGATGTAATCTTTTCAAGTACAAGGAACCGACACTTATCTTGATTGACCTCTGAAGCTTCCGCTGCTGTGCAGATAAAGAAAGCTTTGACGTAGGCACTCGCCTGGGTACTTGGCTGTAAATCAGACCGGGTCCCAAAGCTGGAAAATATTAACTCTGATCCTTTTGATACTACTCGAAAATTAAGGCCAGTTAGCAAGCAAGCAAGTGATAAAATGCAGTCTTGTCTGCACTGTTTGTTAAGGCTTTACTTTTCCGAGCTGAAATAATCGTTACTGTGATTGCATCAATATAAAATGTTAGCACTCTCTGGGATCTTGTGATGGAAATGTGACTTGCTCAATCCAAACATACACACAAAAAAAAGTGCTATACAGCAAAACGGAAGCACCTTTTGTGTAACTGAATACACACTTGCACACAAATAAAATACTGTATTCCCAGCAGTAAATCCCATGTTTACAGGCCAAACAATACAATAACAGTGGTCACTTAACCTTCATTCTCATTTCCTTACTCCTTCAGCAAGGTCTATCACTTCGGTGAAATGAGGCTTCTCTCTGTTCTGACGCTGGCGCTTCTTTGGCTGACTATCACGGTTCAGGCATCATGTAAGTCATTGTTTGCAGAATGATTGAGATCAAAATAATCACAGAGTTGTTTTTTGATTGCTGTATATGTCTTTGCTGGAGAAATGTGAGCTATATGTATGTTATTGCACATTAATGTACACATTTTTGCCCTGATTTATCTCATCTACTTGCTGTCTTCCTGACAAACTGCATGCTAATTTCTTCTTGTTTAAAGTTGCACTAATTAATATTTACAAATGAATCAATTGAAAGTGAAGAGGGGTTGCTCATGGTGATAAAAACCTTCTGTTTTACTCTAAACGGGACCATAATTTAAAAAATTGTACATTGTGCTGTACTGAAGAAGACTTGAAATTAACGATTGAGACCATGAATTCTTACGAAGTTTACTGAGGTAATAAATAAAATGAGAAGTCGGCCATTTTCTCATAGACTTCTATACAATCAGTCTTCTTTTTGGAGCCAGTGGAGTCCAATAGTGTGTTAACTACTAGGTACTCGGCCCCCAAGGGGTGAAAAAAAACAAAAACAATGCAGGTTTAGAAAACTATTTTTACTTTCTTATCATCAACTTTAAATAATAGTCTATATGAGGTTTGGATTTGCCGATTGGTCGAACACAACATGTATATGCAGAATTCTTATTGGGTGTTGCAAGATGTAGTCTGCCTGTACGAATATAGGCAGCCAGGTTATCATTTATGACTTATTAGAATTTTGTCGAGCCAAAACACTGGAAGGCCCAGGTAATATGCAACCCTAAACTTTACAAAAGTCGTATGAGAAAATAACTCTCAAGATGTTATCAGAAGTTGCCTGCCAAAAAATCGCCTGATTCAAATACCAGTGTGTGCATGTTTGTGTTCTGCAGTGCATCGTGGTTGCTGTACATCTTTCTCTGGAGTTCGCGTTGTGAAATCCATCGTAAAAAGAGGAGGGAAGGTGCGGTGCCACTGGCAGGGGATCACTGAAGGGTGCAGTATTAATGCAGTGTAAGATTACATTTTTGTTTTTTTGTCCTATCTTTTCTCTGTGTCTCTTTTTGTGCATGTGATATACAATATGATCCCTTAATCTTGGCTGTTTCCCGTCCACATCTGTTACGTCCCAGTTTCCCATCACCACCTCCCATTGTTACCAAATAATCTGACCCAGTCTGACAGGCACTGAGGTTAACTCGCTTCCAAAGAGTTTTCTTATTTTCCTCCCGCATTTGTTTATAATCTTTCCAAATTCTGTCAGTCATATCCTTGTTGTTTGTGTTCAAGGATACTAAAGTGGAAACATCGGCAAGTGTGTGTGAACCCGACACCTCAAAAGATGCAAAACCTGCTTGGAATTTCCTGGTAACATAAGTTACACATGGACACACACACACAGAGCTGACAAGCAACTCTTTTACTATCACAGCTTTCAAATTCCATTTTCCCATTTCAGTATGTTACATAGTGGTATGAAGTGGTCATCAGACTGACCCTGAGCAACAGGTCACGTAAAAAACAAAAAGCAGTTTTCCCAATATGTGGAAGACCGTCCTAAATGCTACCAGAGTTTAGTGTAATGTTAAACAGCTCTGTCCTGCTCTTTATTGGACTTTGGGTAGCGTTAAGTTTACACTCCAGCAACCCCACCAAGGGTTACCTGACATGGCGTTACGTTTGACAAACATATCACTTAGTCCAAAGCAAAAGTTGAAACACTTAAACGCTTTAAACAAAAGGGTTTCAGGCAATTAAGTTTGGGAAATAGAATAGTCACAGTGTTATTGTGAGGCTACCTAGTGTACAGGTGTACCACACACTCAAATGCCAAAAGTTTAAAAAAACAGAAACATATTTTCATGGTCTATTGTTCCTACTCTTAATCTGATACTCCATTAAGTACATGCAAAAAATGTATGTAATAATAAACTGTACAATTTGCTGATTAATGCATGCTCACCTGTTTTGTGTTTCAGCAACAGAAAAGCCCGCAAAGGAGAGAGAAACCTCAGACGCCTACACAGGAGGAACTCCAAAATCTGAACATCTTACACAAACTGTAAACTGTAAAACCACTAAAACCACTAACCACTAAAGTCACTAATACTCGTCTTCTGTTACCAAGAGTCATGCTATCTATGAACAACCACACCTGTTACAAAAGCTATCTATTACAGTTATGCAAGTTATCATCAGCTTCACATCAGTGTGAAATAAATGTAACTTTAACTTTTTAAGTGCGTTAGTTAGCTGCCTGCAACAGGACTAAATGGGTTTCCGAGTGAGGTCGACGTACGATGCCTGTGCCTGCGGTGGTAGAAAGTAGACCTCAATGACTGAGCTAAGATGAGTCGTTTTTGGTGTCTATCTAATGCACGTAAGCATGTGTGTGCGTATATTTTTAAAAATGCTTCCATTACTTGTGAACTGTGCTTTAAACCTGTGCTACTCGTTTAAAGCCTGGGACCGACTTACAGTTCATTCCTAAGGTTGTGTAGTTTCCCTTGGTGTTATTTCTGCCAGCCATTTCTCACTGCAATTGAATGATGAGCGAACAGATGTCTGCATGCAAATTCACCTGTTTAAAGTCCTTTTCCTGCAAGCTGCTCCATATCTACAAAAAATGTCCACGTAATGTTTTGTTAACAGGAAATCTACTTAAACAAGTGATTTTTTGCTACAATGATTTAAAAGGTCGCACTGAAAAAGGTCTTCATTGCACAGAATTTAAATTAGGCCTATAGCAGAAGCTCAAATGGTCACAAAATAATGCTGTCTTTACGTACCACGTATCTTACATGAGTAATTTTGACCAAAACTCCATTCAAACCTGTTTCCTTTTTAGCTGACAGAAACCATGTGTCATCTGTTTATGTAGACTGCACCTAACATGCAGCACAACTGTACTGCAATCACCACTCCCTCTCTTTTCTGTTTCAGGTATATATAAATGTTTGACGTACAAACTTTATGACATGCAGGTATTGCGACAAAGAAAACTCAAGAACACTGGTACACAGACATGACAGAAGCAACAAAAATATCAAAGGGTGTCCTGTTGACTTTTTGACCTTTAAGGGCACTGTAAAGCAGGATTTTAATGAGGTGGTTTCCATATTGTTTGCATAATGTCATGCCATCACGAACGTACATGACACAGATGTGGTTATGATGCAATACATATTTCTGCCAACTGCAGGTACTGGAAAGTTAATGGTGGTAATATGCAGCAAAATGTGTCAGTAAAACAAGAAAAGAGGAGAACTGCAGGTTGATATAAATGATGCAGATTTAATAATATGAAAAAAGGTTTTATAACATTATTTTAAAAAAAGCTTATTTTCTTACCCTCAGTGTAAAAAAATAGCTGCAAAATAACCCCCTGTAAAATACACAATGAAAAACTCTACAAGCTACCTTTGAATTATGTTTCAAATCTGTCCAATTTTATTGCGAAATATAATTGTTACAATGGTTTACATTTATGTTTCCTTCATTGTTGATTAAAGTATTGTTTAACTGTTTCCTAGGGGGTCTTTTTTGTAGCTTATTATGGGGTTTCAAGCAGCACATTAACTTCTAATAAAATAACACGAACAAGGAAGAAAGCCCTTGAATAGTTCTGCTAAAAATGTAAACCAAAACAATGCACACAGATTCTGAACTGGAGGTTCTTTCCAAGTTGATATAGTTACTAGTGAATTTGTCATGAAGAACTATTTAAAGCTGCAGGAAAAGACGAGCATGGGGCTCACTGTTGCTGGTGCATTAACTTCATTTCCTTGAATAAAATTACAGTGTCTTTTTCCTAGTGCAGCTGTTACGAAAATCCATCTACAGGACATCTTTACTTTCTTTGTTCGCTTGGGATGGTGAAATAAACCTGTTGGGTTGGTCTATGTGAGCACGTTGCATGATGATTACTTGCCCTAATTGTTCAGATTTCAAGTTTCCGGGTGGAGCTTTAAAGCAATGGGATTATAATTGACACAACATCTTAAACCTGTAGAAACTGGTTTTGTTGTTGATGTAATCAGTGACCTTTAACCACCACTTTGACCCAGACTGGAACAGCTCAACCATTATCAGATGGATTTAAATTAAATTTTGTACAGACATTCATGTTCCCCAGAGGGTGCATTATATTGAGTTTGATAATCCAGATTTTTCCTCTAGCGCCACCATGAAGTTGACATTTTCAGCTTTTAGTGAAATGTCATGTAAACTATTGTGTGGATTGCCATTCAATTAAGTAGTGACATTCGTGTTCCCTAGAGGGTGGACCCTAATGACTTTAATTTAGTGTCACCATGGTGTTCACATTGGTAGTTTTGAGTGAATGTCTCCAAATCTATTGGATTGATCGAAATTTGGTACAACCATTTGTGTTCCCCGGCCCTAAAGATGCATCATGATAATTTCACTTAACTTTTCATTCAGCACCATCATCAGCAAAGTTTTAAATAGTCCAACACTTTGGTTTATGACCAAATGCAAAACTAATGACATTCCCATCACCCTCTGCTGTACTTTTTGTGTAGTACTATTTAGCAAATATTAGCATTCTAAAACTAACTAAACGAAGACGGTGAATTAGGTAAACATTATACCTGCTTAACATCAGTATGTTGGCATTGTCACTGTGAGCAAGACGTTAGGATTTAGCTCAGAGCACTGCTGACCCATTAAAAAAACTCAGTGATCAAAGATCACAACAAAAATGGGCCCAGTGGTTGAGCTTATAGACCTAGGATCAAAACCAGGCTTACATTTGCAACTGGCAGGCAGCCAGGTGAGGTATTAAATCCAAGGAGTGAGGAGAGGAAATGTCAGGCAGCTAAAGCGTCATACACAGGGAGGCAAACAGGTTTTTTAGGAATGGATAACAAAAGGAATGAATAAATGAATAAAAGGAAAGAACTGGCTTGAAACCAAACTTAAAAGACAAAGAACAGCAGTACCTTGAGGTTTGAGGAAACTACCAGCATGGTACAATTAATCCCTCTTTAATATCTCTGTGAGACCATTTCAAGGCCTATGTATTGGTATAAACAGTATTTTAAAAGGTCAAAAAAATGAAGATAAAAAGGTGTAGGCGTATTTTGAATATGTTGCATGTGTATGTCACAACGTAGAAAATAAACCTCAGATGGTCAAAGAGATGTCATGTTTCAATTTGCATTTGGATATTCGGCAAATATCTGACAGCAAATGACATCAAAGCAAAACTGGTCAACAATTTCATTACTTCCAGGTTTATTGCAGTTGAAAAGCAATTGTGAAACAGACAAGCACATACACATAATAGTTGGAATAAAAAAACATTTAAATACAGGTACACACACAGGAGAAAAGAAAAGTTACTTCATTAGGAATATAAAGGAAATCTTACACAACTAATAAATAACATGCGTACAAATGTAAAGGCAGCGATGATTTGTCTGCATGTTTCAATAAATCATCTCAATGAGGCTACATTATTTCTTAAGTTACACAATTTAAGGCATTGGGCTTTTAGCTGAAGTTTGTTTTCAACGAGACTTACAACAGAGATCTCCAGTCCTATGTGGAAGGTCGATAGGACTGTAGAAAGTAGGTGCAGTAGTTTGTGTATCCACCTTTGCACAGTTTTGGAATAACTAGCCAGTAAATTATCAAAGTATTAAACCTGAACCTAGAGCTGTTTGAGGCATTTTTCTTCATTAATAATGAGCTAACAATTTGGCTGAACCACCAACCTTTTTGGGCCGTTTCATACTCAAAAGATTCTGGGTGGCGTATCACTTGAAACCGTTTCCATGTTTGCTAAGATGCGTTTTTCTTTCCAATACCCCAAGCACAAACACACTGTGGCACACATACACATTTACATGCACATACAGATACATACAGTAGTGCCTGCACTAAAGCGCTTTGGTCTGGTCAAGTGTGACACTGTGTGGAGATTCAGTCAGTCCTGTACATACAACGCAGAGACTACAACATGAAAAAGGCACTGTGGGGAGAGAGAGAGAAAGGAGAGATGGCCATGCAGGGCTGGTAGAGTGCAGATGTGTGCGTGTTTCTGCAAAACAAGAGTCCTCCAGAGTTTTAGCCCAATTTTTTCCCATCATGCCTCGTCCTCCGAGCGTTCATCGCTCCTCAGCCTCGCTCGCTCTCGGTGCCGCTGGATGGCCCGCCAGATGCGGCAGAGGACTCCACCCCTGAGGGAAAGACGGATTGATCATGACAGATCGATGTATGAGGGCGTCAAATTTTTTTGTGCAGTAAAAGAGAGAAAGACCTACTTCAGCTGCTCTTGGAGGCTGATTTAAATTCATATTAGCTGTCTAATTTTATTCTTAGTTTTTTATCTCCTTTTGTCTAAAATACTTTGTTAGAGTTATGAAGAAAAAGCAATTAGGCTGAATCTCAAACGCTCTGTCATGACTGATTTGGTTGCATCACTGTATGAGACAGTGTGACTTGAACTGCCTGAAAAAAGAGGAACAATTAAGGCTTCTTGATGTCACAAACAATACAGATCAATGCACAAGTCTCACGAGGAGGCCCGGATGTACACGTCTGAAGACAAAACAAAATGTAAAGCTGTCGTTTTCTTTTTACAATATATATATTTTTCTAACTGACACTGTGAATTTTGGAGTTTCTTTTAGAAACCTTCCTGCATCCTTCATAAAAATCTGCAAGCTGTGCTAAAATAAAAGCATGCCATATTCCTTAAGCCATGCTGATTTTGCAGTGAGATAGCCTGAGGCCTTGTAGACTTGACACCACAAGATTTAACCTCTCAAAAATAGCTGCTTATTATGGAAGATACTGTAAATGTCAAGGAGACAATGCATCATAAAACCTGTAAATTCTGTGCGTATGTGCACACACATTCTTTTTTAACTCTGATGAAGGCTTGTTATTTCTTACCACTACTTTTTAACAATTTGTCAGGCGCCAAGAGCCGCTTAATTTCATGTTTTTCTGTCAACATTTGTTGTGACAGGATTCACAGATATGAGAGAGTGGATACCGTAGACGTAGACAGCGAAGGTCATCTTTGGTAACGTCATTGAGAACGTCAGTCAGCTTGTACTCCTCCAGCACAAACTAGAATACAACACGCCAAAAAATCTTCAGGTTAAAACCACACTCAACATAATGTGCTCTGGTGGTGCTTACAGACTTAGAAGAAGAAGACGCTTTGGGCAAATGTTCAAAAGCTGGCAGATACTCAACCTTATCTACGGTGTCAGCGTCTGCCCCCTGCTCATTCAGCCAATCAGTGAGGTGCTTGTCCGGGTCGTTGTCTGCTGGGATTTGGAAGATGGAGGGAGGAGAAATGTCTGTAAAAAAAAAAAAGAGAGGTATAGAGGAAGAAAAGCAAAAACAGAAGAATAATCAATGAATTGGTGAATCCGTGTGATTACCTGGTGGTCTGTTTCTGACTTTGGCCAGCTCCAGGTCGTGTGTTCTCTGCTGCAGTGTGGCCTTCAGGACCTGCTGGTACTCCTTCTCCTTCTGCAGCAGCTCCTCCAGCAGTCTGCAACAACAGTAACATCAGTTAGTAAAGTATACATCCGGAAAGCCTTTCTCTCGGGCAGGACATTAAGCTCACCTTTTCTAAATGCTGGAGAATCTCTATGAGCTTTTGTATTGTACTGTATCATTGTCTTTATTGGCATAAAGCTTTTATTCAGCTGTCTTTGCATAATTAATAGTAACGTTCACATATTATATTAGTAGTTAAATATGGTAAAGGTTAGATAAGGTTTTGTCTACTGTGCGGCATCACTCTGGGATTTTATGACAAACATCCATCACATGCAGTCTAGAGGTATTAACAATCCTGACATGCTTGTGTTGGTATTTGCATATTTTGTACATCTACACTTGCAGGTGTGCATTCTCCCCATTCCACATTCGATCTCGAGTGATATGTCTAGTTTCCTCATCATGACCTGTTGCCTTGTTTCCGTGTGCGTCTGTATGTTGGAAAGTACGTGTTAAAATCATCAAATGGAACTGTTGCTGCATGTACCTCGCCAACAGGAAATACTAGGTCCGCTGGAAACATAAACTCAAATCTTGGCAAACCTAGGTGAACAAGAAACCTATGCTAAGGCGTCAGCCAGAAATCTTGGTGTTGTTTTTTATTTCCTCCTCCCTTAACTATTGTCCCTGTATAACTGTCTCAGTCAGAAATCAATCCACCGCCTTCAGTGAGTTCAAAATGCTGCAGCTCGGCTTTTAATCAAAAAAAATGTGTCCATATCACCCCTGTTTTAGCATCCTTGCACTGGTTGCCTGTTTATTTTAGTATCCATATTAAAATTATTTTAATTACTCTTTATCTTTAATTAGACAGGGCCTTCGCTGTCAGAGCCGCTACACTTTGGAACAATCTGCCAGTGGAAATCAGGCTGGCAGAGTCAGTTCCCCGTTTTATCTCACTCCCTAAGACACATTTTTATAAAAAAAATAGGTATTACTGTGTGATATTATTATTACTTTATTTATATATTTATTTAATTTCCCTTCTATGGGTGTTTTATATTGACTGTTGTGAAGCACTTTGTTACCTGGAATTGAAAAGTGCTATACAAATAAAGCTATTATTATCATTATTATTATTATTACAGGGCTTTTAATATGAAGAGGATACAGGAAGTGTTGAGTTAAGAAATATAAATTTTTTTCATGTCGTGACATATTCTACAGGAACAGTATAGACAATGAAACTGTAGTGAAAGATGTAATGTTGCTGGTATGATACCAATATGTCTGACTATCAACAGATCGTTTTCACTGTCTATTTAATTAAGTTTACGAATAAACTTATTGTTTCACACATATTTTGCTTACTGTGTTGCTCTATGTGTGTTTGCAGGTACCTGTTGGTCTCCTGTTTGAGCCGCCCCAGCTGTGCGCCCATGTGATGATGCGAGCGCTGATGCTCCTGCGAGTGGGTGGAGTTTAGCGTGCTGACCACGGGATGGGCGGGGTCGGCTGTCGTGCCGGAGTCGTCGGTGTGAGTAACTAAAACAGGACTGAACTCTGCTTCCTCTTCATCCACTTCGTCTTCCTTCTCGGCTCCCTCACACTCTGACGCCGGGCCAAAGTGGGTCTGCAGCTCTTGGGGGGTGATAATATTTTTTGTTTTTAATTTTCGTTTTATTGATAGTTGACATCAATCAGACATTTACAGATGTCTTTCAGACAATGTACACTTTAAATACATATATTCAGATGATGCATATTTTAGGTATACTCTACTAGATAAACTATATATGACTAACTATAAAATTTTTCCCAATATGACAATTTTTTTTCCAATTCTTAGTTGACAGATGCTGTTATCTTTTCCATTTTGCAAATGTCCATTGTAATGTCCATCCATGTATTCAGTGTGGGTCTCTATTGTGACAAACATTTCCTGGTAACAGTCTTTTGACCGGCAACCAGAAGTACATTTATTAAATATTTATCTTTTTGACAATTTTTCTTAAGGTAAATATCCAAGTTACATGGATAACCATATATACGATGAGTTGCACCAGCATATCACTGCTCTCATCTGTGTTGCAAAATAATAATCTCTAAGAGAAGGCAGGGTCATCCCCCCTTTTCTTTAGGTAGTCGTAAGGTTTTGAGAAGGACCCTAGGTCTTTTACATAACCAAACATACCTAAAAACATCTTTTCCCATTCATTGAATTGGTTTTGGTTAATCTCTATTGGTAGAAAAAGATAAAGTAGTCCATGCAGTATATTCATTATAATGGATTCAATCCTTGCACTGAGATTTAGGATAGGGATTAAGTTCCAAATCCTTCCTTCATTTTTTTTTTGTTATTGGCTTTAATACTGTTATGTGACATATTACTGCATTTTCAACCGTAGGACTCTGGCTACAGGACCTTATGTTTGCATTTTAATACAAGGCTATAATCCCTCATGACATCTTATGAACATTTAACCCTGATTTCTATGTAGAAATATGCAGATGGGGGACAGAAGGTTTCAAAGTCTGTCATGTGTCCACTAGATGGTGGTAAAAGCTCAGGCCAGGCTGCAGCCATCTGACCTGCCCACCTGGTATGAGGATGGTGATGGCAGCCTGCACAGCTCGGCGGATGATGTTATCCATAGCAAACATCCAGTGGGGTTTAATGTGATGGTTCCTCAGGACTTTGTTAACCTGAGAACATCACACATAAAAGAAACAAGGACAGATATTCAAACCTAAGATGATTTTAACTACTGACCTGAAATTACACACATTAAGTTCATCTGATCTCTTAACATCTAATTACATATGCTCATATCAGATGTTTGTATCAGCCTACAGTAGTTTGTGCATGTATGTATTATATGTTATTAACAACAAAGTCTTTTAACACTCTGTCATGCACCTAGTGGGCCACTGCTGTACCGTGTGGCTGTTTGTAATGTACCAACACCTAATAATCAGGTCAAATCCCTTGTATAACAGCACTTATGCTTGTATGTGTAGTATGAGCTTGAATTTCCAGCGGCGTATGCGTGTGCTGACCGAGTCCTGGAAGCCAAAGAGCACCAGCTGTATCTGGTTGATTGAGGTGGAGTCGAAGTCCAGGTCCAGCTTGAGTTTGGAGATGGTGGCCGCCATGACGCGCCTCTCTGGGGAATGGATGAAGTCTCGGAGGATGCAGATTATTTGCTTAATGTGTTCGACAGACAGCTGGAGCTCTTCGCTGCCCTGTACATACACATACATATAGACACATACATTTACATACAGAAGCTTACTGAGCCCATAAGTATATTATCCTAATGTCAATTCTGTTAGTGATGAAGATTTATGTCAGATTTATGTAACTTCATGGGTACTACAGCGCTTCCCTGATATATGATTTAGTAAATCAGAAAGATCCTGCACATCAAGCATAAAGGCAAACTCTCAGGTACATCAACAACAAACTAATACTTGAATGAAAATGTATCATCAAACCTCTTTTTTGAAGGATTTTAATCACCGGACGTTTGCGCCCCCTAGTGTTAGTATCAGAAAAGAAACTGGCAGACAGCATGCAGGCTCCTTTTCTTACGTGCCAAGTTTTTACATGAAGATTGGAATTTACAATTTACAATCAAAAGTGCAAGTGGAGTGTACTTAAACCTGTACCATAAACCTGAGCCTCACACAATGCTCGTGTGATCTTTTTATTTTATCTTCTATTTGGGTTTCCAAATTGGACTCCCATTCTTACTATTACTTTTTTGTTTGTTGAAAAAAAGACACAATTGTGATGAAAATTGTTGCTTTCATTCCTTTATTGCACATCAACAGGTCAGATCTGTGGGATTTGGCATGCCAGCTTATCGTTTTTAGAAATGTTCTAGTCTGCATAGGAACAACACTATTTCCAGATCTATTTACTTTTTATTTATTTTATGAATCTGTCTCCATGTGTGGATAGGAGCGGTCACATCATTGTTGGGAATGTAAGCAGTTAATAACCTTTTGTCACCAACATACAAACTCACCTGGATGTGGTTCTCCCTCAGGTTGGAGATGACCTTTGCCTGGTCGTCATTGAGGACCTTGAACAGAATGGACCGTCTCTCGCTGTCCTTCTTCAGCAGGAACAGACCGCTGTCCCTGTCCTCAGGGGAGGGGGGGGCACTGCGGTCCTCCGACACCGAACCCTCGTCTGGAACACTGCAGGACACACACAGAGTGATCTCACTGCAATATAAAATGAGACTGATTTACAACTGTGTGACGCGCCGTTCAGTTTATTTACAGATACAAGCCTCTCCTGGCTACTATGTGTGCCCAGGAAAGTGCAGAGGCAGCATGAGTCAGCTCGGCGGGCCGTGCACGGACGTATGAACACACGCGTCTGTGCACGTGCAGACTTGCGTGTGATGGTGCGTGTGTGCTTAGCCGCCCGCTGAAGCTCGTAAAATTATCAGAGCTCATTATATCAGTGTTGTAAAAGGCAGCCGAGCGAACTGTGAGCACAATAAGGCCACCTGCCACCCAAATACACACTCTCATACACACACACATGCACATTCACATCTTTTCACATGATCTATACTGTCCCAAAGGGAGTTTGTCTGCAGTAACACATTTTAATACTGTAAGAGTTTGTAATACATAATTTCTGCATTCAGAATAAACATGACTGTTACGAGAAGGCTATTCTGATGCCCTTCAAGCTGAATTTGTCAGGTGCTTAACATCTGTTTTGGGCTCAGCAAAGATCCTTTTTTGTGCAAATTCAGCAAAGCAATAGCAGCTGAGACAAAGAAAATCCAAGATATTTAAGAAATCTGAGCTCCACCTCCGACGTTTCAGATTTCAAAGTCCTGTAAGATCTATAAATTTAACGCAGCTCACATGAATGACCTTTAACCTTCTCTCAGACCCACATACACACCTCAGGTAGTTGGAGTTGGGTGGTTTAAGCAGGTTCTCGGAGCCGGAGCTTTTCTTTTTCTGGAAGAAAACGTCGTGTTTGGAGTCGCAGTCGGGGCTCACAGAACCGTGTTCACTGCTGCTGCTCCCGGTGGCCTCGCACTGCAACTGCACCGGCAGGGAAATGTTG
This sequence comes from Lateolabrax maculatus, assembly GCA_031216445.1. NCBI lineage: Eukaryota > Metazoa > Chordata > Actinopteri > Acropomatiformes > Lateolabracidae > Lateolabrax > Lateolabrax maculatus. The sequence goes on from CM062210.1 coordinate 4,645,249, forward strand.
TGGATGTAGTCTGCAAAAACATCAGTTAAGAAAAGGGAATATGTATATATTTATATTTATATTATAAGTATATATGTGTATGTTAGGTTTCACACTTTTCACTTGAACCAAAGACCCCACATGTATCCACTCAACTTTATTTTACTATGTGCAAATGTAGAAATGCACTCAGGGTATAAATAAGACCTAAATGGGGAGGTCACACTGGAATAACATGCTCCCTGTGCTTTGTTTGTGCACGTGTGTGTATGTGTTAACCTGATGGTTTGAAGGCTATCTTGCTTTTCTTGCCCTTGGGGTTGTGTCTGACAAAAGTGTCTCTGAGGAGATCCGAGGCGATGGCTCTCTTGTGAGGGTCCGGCTCAAAGCAGCGCAAGATGAACGACTTGGCCTCCAATGACAAGGACTCTGGGATCTCCGGGTGGATCTTAAACATGCCCACCTGTAACATAAAACCACAGAGATGTTCAAAAACTGACAAAAACTGGATATCTGTTGAAGGACTCGCTGAGAGAAAGCGAATACCCACCTTAAACATGGCCGCCTGTGGTTCTCCCAGCTCATGAAAGGGGGGTTTCCCAGTGGCCATTTCTATGATGGTGCATCCCAGGGACCAGATGTCAGCCGGGGCCCCGTACCCTCGAGGGCCCTTATCAATAATTTCTGGAGCCATGTACTGCAGAGTACCTGCAGACAGAGAGGCATATTGTAACCTGGAACAAACAACTATTTCTAAAAGATAAGGATAAGGAAGATAAGGTAATCCAGTCATTTAGCATCAGTGTCAACAAATCTTTGTTCGACTCACAAAACTGAAACCAAGATTTTGAAATGAATGTTTCTGAACAGGTGGCAAAGGCTGGATCTTATCTAAAAGTTTATAACAAACCCACTGGAGGTCTTATTTCAAAAAAAACAAATGTGTAATTAGTGTATACGTGATTTTGATTTTGAACACAGATCTTGTACAAGACATTTAGGCAAAGAGGCTTTGGATAGAAATTACAAATGGAGTGGAAAAGATTTACAATTGCTATCAAAATTCAATATAATAGCTCATTTTAATTACTGCAAAAAGGCAGAAGACATGAAATTATAGTTATTTTAGTCCCAAAATGTGAGTTCAGAAGAATTTTGCAAACTGTGTATTTCATCTCTAAGTATTTTGTCTGGAGTCAGTCAACATCTGCCGCCTGCTCTAAATCCTGATGTAAACAGTGAGAGACAGAAAGAGAGCAATAAAAAGATAGAGTGAGAGGAGAGAGAGGGCAGCAGCAGAGGAGGAACAGATAAGGACACACACACACCAGACACACACACCTGCTAATGAAAGGTAAACACCCTTCTGCCTCTGCTTGATTAGCTAATCTAATTACACACTTCGCTGGCTGCTGGAGAAGGCCAGATGGCCAATGAATGTGTATGTTTGTGTGTGTGCACACGCACATTCGTACACGCCCGTGTGTCTGAGTGTTTCCATAGAGGCTGATAGTGGCTCTTGACATTTTGAGGGTCATTTGATATTTACACTCATGGTCTGCAGCATTTGTATGACTCCATTTATGCAGTCCAGACTGAATTGCTGTCTTGTGATGTGTGCAGTTTCTTTCTCCCAAAGCCATTACTGGAGCAGATTGTCCATTTAGTTTTAAAGTTTTTTGTAAAGTTTCATACCAATTGTCCCATTTATGTTAAAAAAAGAGTTTTATAATTTTAATGTTATTAATTTGTCTAAAAATGTAATTTGGGGATATTAGCAGGACAACAATCACAGTTATTGTAGGAAGCGGCAGTGAGTTACCGGTGAATGTTTCTGTACAGGGGTTGACTCCTGCCAACCGCTTAGAGGTACCAAAGTCTGAGATCTTCAGGACGCCACTGTAGGTATTCACCAACACATTGTCACCCTAATGGAGGAACAGACAGACAGAGAGACAGTGGGTTTATATCTGGTAAGATGGCTGCAGTACGTTACGTGGAGCCCAAACAGGTTCAACGAGCTGTTTACTATCGAATCATCACCACACCACAGCGATGTTACGCTTGAGTTCTCGTTCGACATGCTTCCTTGTACCTTGATATCTCGGTGCACGATCTGGTTCTCATGCAGGTACCGGAGCCCCTCCAGGATCTGTCTGGTGTAGAAGATTATAGTCGCCTCCTTCAGCGGGCCCCATTTAGACCGCAGCAACGCAGACAGGCTTCCTGGAGAAAGGAGAGAAGGAGTGTCCAAAACCTATCATGAAATGGGAAGATGACCAAGCAGTTAGAGACCGCCCAGTAACCGGGAGGTCACAAGCATCGATCTCTGAAATGGACAATATCTGCCAAACTGCACAGGATGAAATTATTAGTAACTGATTTTTCTAAGGATTGAAGGTTATCCAAACAAACACTAGTCCTAGTTCACACACAGTCCTAGTTCTCTCTCGTACAAACACACCTCCAGGCACTTGTTCCATGAAGATCTTGATATATCCGTTCTCAGAAACGGAGCCCAAATACTGAACAATGTTCCTGTGCTTCAGGTACTTGTGAAGGGCAATCTCTTCATGAAGGGGCTGGGAGTACCTAATTCACAGAGAGAGAAAAACAACCAAACAGAAATTTATACACATAAGGTTTGCTTATCATGCATATACTGTGACAACATCAACCTGCTTCAAATTCTCATATTTTTACACAACTACCTAGTGCAAAGATTTTTGTGAAGTAAGACATTTACTATCCGCTGTCCCATAATCCAAACATCTGGTGTTATGTTACTCTTTAAGCTGCTGCCGAATTGGATTTATCCACATTATGATTACTATTTTATCACCTTTTCTAAGGTGGGGTTACGTTAGAAAAAGCCCAATTCAGGGCCGACACTTTCACTGTGTGTTGGAGCCGAGATTCCATTCAATGGTCAATTCTGTGACAATAAAACAAAACTGGAAAAACATTTAATTTTTCTATGAATTTTGAACGGGGAAAACTTTGTTCAGGGTCACTACAGGTCATCATCTTTCTACACAAACACACCTACCTGCTGTCCCTCTCGGGGATCTCCTTGATGGCGATTCGGACCTGGTTGCTGAGATCTCTCCCAGCATACACCACTCCATAGGTGCCCCGCCCCAACACCACCCTGTCCCCTGTCTCATTGGTGTCATATTCATACTGTAACACAGACACAAAGATCATCAGCTGAAACTATAAGGATAGATATTTCCTGTAAAATAATGTCTTGGCTAAATTTATGCGAGCAGCCCCTGACCTCCAGTGTATCTCCGTCTCCTTCCCCCTCCAGCTCCACGGCGTTCCCTGTACCGTCAGATATCATCTCTTTCACCATGGAGCAGAACCTGAAACACACACATGCACACCACCCGACACAGACATCTTAGCGTTATTGTTTCCAATTCATGGCCATCAGGTCATGTTGCAATACAATCGCACATACATACTGTACGAACACAAACGCAGACAAACACACACACCTACACAGACACATCTAGAGGTGTGTGTCCTCACCGACCGCACTGTTCCTCAGTGGAGAAGTAGATCTGGAAGTCATCGGAGTTATCGTGGACGTAGAGGAAGCAGCAGCGCTCGTCAAACTTACTGATACTGCAGACAGGAGAGTCGGAGTAGATGAAAGACATTTTTTTTTTGTTATATTACGTCTTTTCTTATGATTAAAAATACGCAACTAAACCTTCCCTGTGATATAACATATATCAAATTTAAATGTACTCCTAAATCATCCATTAAAAGTTTTATTGTACAAGTAGAAGCAGTTTTTCACAGTGTTTTGGCAAACATTTGGTCATGCAATCCAATCTTGCATTATTAACTTTTCAATGACTTTTCAACTCCAAATTTGGAGAAAAAATTTAAATTTTACCTCTGTAATGAACACAAATAAACAGTGAAAAAATCTATATAGTTTTTGCTGCGTAATGTCAGTTTGGGAACTCACTTCACCCACACTTTTACATTCATACCTAATGCCTTTGATGGACATCGCATTGAAGTTCCACTCATGGATCCCTTTCTGTAAGGAAAGTGAATGAAGTTTCAAAAGGACAAAAGGAAAACACCAATGAAACCTCAAATGGTGTAGAAAATGTAGAAAAGTGATGAGAATATGGCGTTTCTGTTTCATTAATTTGAAGACCATGGGTTGAGCGGGTGACGCTCTTACCGTTTCGGCAGGAGAAACATGCCAGATAGAGACGTTCTTCTCCTCAGCCTCGTTGTTAATGGACACATAGGAGGGCTGGTAAACTTTTGTCGGCTCCAGAATCAACACCTGTAACAGAAAGAGAAAAAGAAAGAGTGACAGACGCTTTAGCGTGCGTCTCTGAATGTCGGATCGAAGCATGTTTGAGTGTTTGTGTATACGTGTGTTTGTACTGGAAAGCGCAGTCGGTTGGTGGTGCCCTGCGTGGCCTCCACGATGATGTCCATCCAGAAGTTGAGTCTCTCCCGCTGGGGGGAATGTTCCACCGACTGCTTCTTAAACCTCTGGATCAGCTGCAGGTTCTGCACCACCGACCGCAAATACCTGGAAGATAACACACACAACACAAATCAGAATCACAGTTTCCATTAACAAGAAACAAGAGGAACTGGAAAATAATAATAATGTGTTTTATGAAACTAAATCTAAAAACGACTAGCAACAAAGATCAAGAAGCATTTCTATTCCCCTTTTTTGGGTTATTATATTTGTCAGGAAAAAGGAACCGTTAGTGATACAAAATTATGTATTTTCTTAAGGCAGATTGGCAAACTAGCCATTTTCAGAGCCTATTTTTTGTCCTCTTGTGGCCAACCAGTGACTGGTATTTGAAAATGCAGCACACACACTGGCTAAAACACAATTATTTTGATTAATAAAATGATTAACCTAGTATATTTCCATTATTCTGCTGAAACAGAGAGACGTAAAGTACTTTTTGTCAGACCACCAACAGTTCTTTTTGAATACTTTAATTGCATTAACACCAAATATGTACTGTATTAAAATCTTTTTAGTAATGTGATTGTCTTTACCAGAGAGGCGGCTTCAGTTTGAAGAGCTTCTCGGCAGCCTGAGTGGCTTTAGGGATGTCGTTAGCCAGCATGCTGACGGTGAAGAACTGGCCCACGTCCCAGTAGTTATTCATCTTCTCCAGGGAACCTTTGCGCCCCAGCAGACTGTTCAACCTCACACCTAAAACATCACATTATAAGTGTGTGAAAAAAACATTAGAATATTTATTCTTGACAATCACTCCGGTTCAGGATCCTCTTACCTATTTTCCGCAGTTCAATGGAGCTCTCAAACTGTTGGCCGGCAACTATGAGGAGGACGGCCAGGTTGATCCCGGAGTAAAGAGTTGGCTGCAACTCAAAACCCTTTCTGTACCTGCAGGTAGGAGTGACACACACATAACAAATGTCAATAATTACATGATTTTGATAGCACGTGGAAAGCATTATCAGCATTTATTTTAAGCCAGAGAGATGAGATATATTCATGAAAATATATCGTGTGAGTGTGTGTTCTCACCACTGTATAGCGTTGTCCCTGTTTTTGGTGTCTTTGCAGTCCGAGTCCAGGAAGATGTCCTTGTATATCCGTCCACAGAGGCAGAACATGTCCGGCGCCGGATGTTCACACGACTGCAACACCTGCAGCATCACTCGGAGAGCCTGCTCCCGGTCGCCAGGACTGTTCCTCCTGCACACATACACATCTAGAGATTCATGTACGGTTGGTAGTGGTGTCGGACTTTCTGGGATTAAGTCATTTAACCTTTTGTTTTACAACTACATTGTTCTATGAAGGTAGTTTTATTCAGGCTGATTAAGTAAAATGGAGGTATTGCTATTAGATTTATTTCCCGTAGCTGGCTGTCTAGTTGTCTGTCTCTTTGTGACCATTTTACATAATGTTTTAACAGGGAAAAAGAAAGCCAAAAGAGCCTTAAAACAACAGGCAGATTCTACCTTCTTTGTTCAAGAAAGAAAGAACAAAAACCCTTTAGTTAAGGACTTAAATGTTCGGCAGTAAAAGCGGCCTTTGGCACACCATGCCCAGTTTGAATCCAGTTGTTTTTCCTGTTGTACCTGTTGAGGGCGAAGGCGTAGTGGAACTGGATCATGGGCTGTGTGGCCAGATCACAAGTGGGCAGCATCTCCAGAGTCTCCACCAGCTTCACCATGGCATCGTAGTCCTGGTGGTCGGGAACGGGGAAGTTATTTCTGCGTTTCTGCATTATTGTTGTTACCATTTCTCCAAACTAAGGCCATGTTGTGTGTTGGTACCTGTATGTCTCTGTAAGAGAACAGCAGGTTCATGACGATGTCCTGGGTGAGCACCTCTGTGTTGTCGATTCGGAGTTTGATGCGGGAAAGCTCCTTGGCCAGCTCCTCTCCCTGGTACTTCTCTCTGGCCTTCCGGATGTCATTTAGTAGGGTGTCCTTAAAGGAAGCACTGCAAAGACATAAGAAAACTGGGTAATTTCACACATTAAAAAAATGTTTTTAGAAAAAAGTCACAATTTGTTTAGGCAAAATGTCATAATATGATATTTTTTCTTGAACTATTATGTTATTCTCACAATATTATGACTCTTTTCTTTAAATAATATGACTTTTTTCAGTCAGCACCATCAGTCCTGGAGCAAACACGGTCACTCCTGCAGCTACCGTAGCTCAGAAACTCGTCGTCATTTTCAATTGGTTAATCCATCCATTTTTTGCCACTTATCCAGGTCCACATTGCGTTAATTAAATTAATTATATCACTAGTAATTATTTTTAGAAACCGCAGGGAAATACACAAGAAATGTTATATAAAAATAAATAATTGTACACCATATTGTTTTTCCACTGAACTGTCAGTCTTTGGCCGTTTGAGACACCCACCTACATGTGAATTTAATCATTTAAAATTACTCATGTATGATCATGTTTATGTTTAAATGTGTCTCACGAGGATGTGACGTGGATGTCCTTCAGCAGGCTGGTGAAGCGGTCAGTCAGGGGGACGCAGAGCGGCCCCAGCAGGTTGTCCCAGCTGGGCTGCATGTACTCACTGGCCCTGCGCTGGGCGTCACTCTCACAGCACATATACTCATGGTTAGGAGTCACTATGTAGGGGATGAAGTAGTAGTTGCCACTGGATGCCTGGAAGGAGAAAGGGTGAGGGTGTTCAATTTAAAACGCAAACCCTTTTTTGTTTTTTTTGGTTCTGTTTTTAGTGTGATTACTAGAGGTGCTTTTAAATGCCCAGTGCAGATATAATACAGCTAAATATATCAGATAAGCACACATGCTGGATGCTGATGCCAGGTGTAAAAGGAGTCCAGGCAGGGAAACAGGAGGAACAGGGGATTAGGTGAGGAGTGGGGATTATAAAGTGATTAATGAAGAGGATCAGTACACCGCTGAGATTGTTCGGTAGCATCGTGACCACATCAGCAAAGGTTAGCACAAGTAATGAGGCTCACATGGCTGTTAAATATCCAGAACAGCACAAGCTAATGAACACAAATGCACAATGCAACACCGTGTCTCTATTTTTGTTGCTGTTGTTTGTTTGTTCTTTTCTACATGGTGATAAAGGAAACTAAACTTTTTCTCCTCATGCACTAACTTATGGTCGCACTATTTAAGATAATCACTTAAATTATTACATCACCTGCAGTAAAAATGTGTTGATCCTAGATTAACAAGGATTTTTTGGCCACTCTGTTTTAGCTCTGATTTTGGTCTCTACCACCTCTTAAAGGGGATATCTGGCTCTTCAGCTCCTCTATGTTCACCAGCTAGTCTCTCACTGTGTCTGTCTTCTGTTTGGTGCTGAGCAGGTAGTGTACAGTGGGTTTTTAGATATTTTTCTATGAATCAGCTGCCTGCTGCCGAAAATAACGTTATGAGAGCGGTAAGAGTGAACCAAAACAGAATGGTTGAGGGCTGGACAGCTAAACAAGGAGCTGAAACTCACTATATAAAAACTCAGAGAGGAGCTGCAGATTCAGCTGATAAGACTCAAAATTCAGCATCACTTTAATTTAGAGGTTGAGCGGCTCATTCTGAATGCAGGATATGTGAACCTGACGTTCTCCGCTGCAGAACACAGGGCACCATACGTTTTCATCGTCAAAACATAAGCTGCAGAGTGTCCGAGACCACCATCTTCTTTGTCTTTGCGAGTTACATGCTGTTAAGGCATTTGATGCGTTATTCACACCACATCCCATGGAGAGAGTCAGTGTTTTTCAGCCCCTCCTCCATGTTTGTTATCATTATTAGTCTGTGACGAGATCTCCCAACATGCCTTGGTGCAGCATGGTACCTACTTTATTGCGCAATCCTGAGCCTCTGTACTCGGGAGGCAACTGAACCCACGGAAAACCTAATGCTGGAGTACGAGTGGCCTTCTCCACGCACACACACACACAAACACACACATAGACACACAATACATACGTTAACAATCACTTACTAAGATGAAAAGCTGCTATTAATGTTTAAGTTACTGTTTCAGGAGCCTGCCACGCATGTTTTTGCGTCTGTATCCATGTATATGTGTGAGTGAGAGTGTGTGAGAGAGAGAGGGAGGGAAAGAGCGAAAGCAAAGCATGTAGATATTCATTCCTGCATGCATTTGTCCGTGAGAAGATGAACAGCACTTGTCACAAATATTACTCCACAAATAGCACGAGACAGTGTGTGCACATAAATCAGACACACACACACACACACACACACATAAACATACATAAAAACTTACTGTGTTTTTCTGTGCCACCATGTCCTGTAACGAGTTTAAAACGAAGAGCAGTGGAGATTAGATTTCAAGACTGGAAAGAAGAGCTACAGTTTGTATTCATGTGTACTCTTGTTGTACTGCCACATAACTACTTCAAACAGCTGCTTCCCCCTGGCAGCACAGTGCAGGACTAACTGTACTGCACACACACACACACACACTAGTCTGTAAATAACTTGTTGGACCTCTTGTTCTCATGAGGTACGAAGGAATGGCATCTATGAACTCTAAATACACCGGACGTTAAAAGAGGTGTATGTGTGCGAGTACCTTCAGTGACTGCGCAGTGTCAGGGTCAGTGTCGTTGTACAGGATGACGTTGTTGGCCATGTCGAAGCTCTCCCTCACACCCAGGTGGTAAAACAAGGATGGCTGCCGAAACACATCGCTCATGTCGACAACCGCGATGTCTGGACGGAGGGAGAAGAGATGTAGACGACCACAAACAAGAAAAAAACATGTCTCAAAGCCTATACTTTAATATAAATCCAGACAATTGCTTCCTCCTTCAACCACATGACCTGGGATTCAAGCCCATGTTGATATCCATCATCCATTGAGTAAGACGCTCTGAAGCACTACAAGCTTTAGCGGTGCAGCATACACGCCTCAAGCATGCCTAATGATGAGTCTGTGCAAAGAAAACAAGACTGGACAAACATGCAGAACCACTTTTTTTTTTACTGAGGCAACTTTCATCTAGAGGCAATAATGAAATACCTACAATCTACAACCAAGCACTGTGCAGTTCAGTGTCTATGAATGAAACTATTCGCTTGTTCAGCTGCTGCATTGATCCTGAAGATCCTTTTCCATTGAAACAACAAAGAAAATAGCTATTCAAAGTTCAACAAGACTGAGAGCCTACAGCCGTGCTAGGCTAATTTGAGCTAAATGCAACATAACTGCGCCCCATTCATTCTCTGGGGACCATGAATGTCTGCACAAAATTTCACAGTAGTCCATCCAACAGTTGTTGAGACATTTCTCTCAAAACCACAAATGTCAACCTCATGATGGGCGCTAGAAGAATTGTCAGGGGGTTACCTGAGATGAATCCTCTGGGAACCACGAAAGTCTGTACAAAATCTCATAGCAATCGGACCAATAATTGTTGAGATATTTCAGTCTCAACCAAAGAGGTGGACTGACCGACCGACAAACCAGTATATTCATACAGTACGACCTACAGTATACATATTGTAGGTCGTTCACAGCAGACTCTCTGACATGTCGTGGCAGGAAAATCACCCAGAAGCGGGTTGTGCTTGATGACTCTGTGGTTTGCTGGGAAACTTCATGTTAGTAATCACTATTTTACCTGCTAAGACAAGTCGAATGTCTGACATGAAAAAGGATTTGACTCTTCCCCCCAGTCAGCTACAAAAACATGGAAGGGAAGAGATTCTGTGGCTCTTTGGCTCCATTCATTGAGATTTTTACTCATTCATCAATGAGATGCTTTTGTCTCAGTAATTGTTGTATTAGCAAATAAATATACACAATAATAAACCACATAAAGAGTCAGATATCATCAGTTAGATGTAATTTTAAAGAACATTAGGCAACGTTACGCTGTACATCTAATGGTTTCTAACGTTCCCAATTTGCATATTTATTTTGGCCACACATATGCAGAAATTAAAAAAGAGTGTGTGTAGTGTAAAAATCATGACAATTTTGCTATCGTCTAACATCTCTAACGGATGTAAATTGTTCACAAACATACCATAAGTTGAGTTAAACGCTTTTGTACCCAAAATTACTTTAACATTGGCAACAAGTAAAGGCTTCATGAGAATTTAAACCACCTTCCTTTTTAATAAAACACTCTCGCACTCTTCTCCACCACATTCATTCTTTCTCCCCTGAATAAATAAACTAGTAATTTCTCGATTTGAAATAGCGATGGTCGTGTGTGAGAGACAGCTGTGCATGTAGGCAGGTACAGGATACAAGTGTGTGAAGGCAAGTGTGATTTATGGCCCTGATGGCATCCAATACAAACCATGAGCCAACTTCAAACAGGTGCTTTGGTGAGTTTATAGTTAGTGAGTTAAAGTAATATGTTATTATGAGAATGTGTAAGTTCCCAGCAGGAATTTCTCTGATTTACTGGTCAGAAGTTGCATCAGTGGTGAAATAAGTAGTCAGATCTTTTACTTAAGCAACTGTAGCAACACCACAGTTTAGAAATATCCTGTTGCAAGAAAAGGTCCTGCATTCAAAAAAACCCTAACCCTAACCAAGTCTAAATATTAGGATTCAAATTTACTTAAAGTACCTAAAGTAAAAGTACTCATTATGCAGAATGGCCCGTTTCAGAATATATATATATATAGGCTATAAAATATACCTTAAAAATGTACCAAAGTACAGTATTATATGTACTTAGTTACTTTCCACCACTGGTTGCGTATAAATCTGTTGTTTTAGAGACTATTTCAGCATGCAGGACTTCCTACAAGCTGCTGAAACAACTTTCGTCCAACTTACGCGAATAAAAACCTTCATTTGACCCCAGTTTGGCGCCGCATTCACGGACACACACCTGCATCGTAGAAACTGTCCAGCACGGACGTCTCCCCGAAGTCCAGGCGTCCGAAGGTGACGGTGGTGAGCAGCGCGCTCTCCGCGTCGCAGGCTCTCTGCAGACACTGCAGCGCGCCGGACTCCGGGCTGCTGGCCATCACCGACTTCAGCCCGTCGTTCAGCACGTACACGACCCGCAGGGAGCGCTGCTTGGCCGGCGGGCACGGGCTGGCCACCTCGCCCCTCTCCCGGTCCCGCTCCGCCACGCACACCCCGGCCGAGTGCTCCCCTCCCATGCTGTCTGCGACCTGTGCGCTCTGCCCCGTGTCCATAGCGAGGAAGTGTTTTCTGCTTTATCCCCCGGTTATTTCCCACCTCTCCCTCCCGTTAATTCCTTCAGTCTGTCTTCTCCTCCGTGTCGCCCCCTCTCTCGCTCACTTGTTGCGCACCTTTCGTCGCTGGAGCGGAGCGCGTCTGAGTTTGTCCCCCCGCATCTCCGCCTCATTAACTCACATCATCGGCCGATTATCTCGCACCAAGAAGTCCGCTTCACCCAGACTGGATCCGACTACATCCCCCGAGAGAGAGAGCAGGAAATGTGGAGAGAGAAAAATGCATCCAAAAGTGAAATTAGACTTCCAAAACCAGTCTGGATTGATGAGAGATGGTTTATACTGCAGGATACAGTCAGGACCGACTGAGCTGTCCACAGTCTGAAATGTTATCGCCTTCTCTCTGGTTGTCTAAATATAAACCGGTGTGTCTCATGGTCTCCTCCTCTACCACCGGACACTGCAGCCAAGTTATTCTCACTTACAGTTTGTTCACAGCAAATCAATGCGATCAATTCAGCACAGGGCTGATATGATTTCATGTTATTCTCATCAGTCATCTTATTTTACACTAATCTCTGCAGGGAAGAAAAACTGGACCTACATGCCTCACAAGTTTCTCTGTACTCAATGTCACAATTTCCTCCTTTTCCATAATAAAGCCCCAAAAAACTCAGATAGCAGCCACATAAAGTAAGATTACCTAGGCTACTGTATAAGTTATTTCTTTCTCAGCTGAAAATGAAAAACCCAAGCTTCAAACAGCCTGGATCTGTTAAGCAATGGTGGTATATAAATACTGAACTGTAGTGACTGCCAAAGACCATCTATCACACGTGCTCCACATGTTCCCAAAATGTGTCCGGTAGCACTGGTTCTTCTTGGATATCTACAGAACAGGTTTTAATGTGTCCTAAAAGAACCACTTTATTATGATGATGTTATAAATAAGTAGAATATTTACTAATTATATCATTTTATTCAGCTTAACTAGATAACTAGTTCAAGTTAATATAGATGAGGATAAAAGTTCAAATAGTCCAAATGCAGCAAACTTATTAGATTCAATGGAGCAGAAATAAGTTGTGAACACGATACCGACATATCGTCACCTTTTAAGTTAATATATCGAACTTGTTTGCAAATAGTTGCTTATTTACACATACAGCAGTTAAGGGGCAACATTAACATTAATGTTTGTGTCCAATTGATGAATCTAAGTCCAGTATTAATTCTCTTTTAGCTCTGTTTTTGGTCTCCACCAACTTAGGGAAATATTTGGCTCTATGTTCACCGGCTGGTCTGTAACTGTGTCTGCGGTTTGGTGGTAAGCAGGTCATGTAATGTGGGTTTTTAGATCTATGTGGCTGCAAACTGCTTCTGGCTGTGGCCAAAACGACATTAAGAGAGCATTGACAGTGAACCAAAACAGTGAAGTTGCAGCCCGACAGTTAAACAAGGAGATGAAATTTCACATTAGAGAGTCTAATGAAAGATGCTATGAAGTTGCATGATGGGAAGCGTGGGATTTAGTGTTTTTAAAGCCTTAAAAGGATATTTTGCCCTCTGCTGCTTCGATTTTATCCATTTAAAAAAAAAAATCTGTCTCTTGTGAAACATTTTGGAAACGAATACTAAATTGCTGGAATACCCCTTTAAATGTTTTATTTTTCTTACAGTGTGTTCAGGCTCATGATCTTACTGCCTCTTTCTCAGTCCTGGTTTTGACTTTTGTTCATTACTGAACGTATTCAAAAAAGGTCCAATGTACGTTATGCTTGTTCACACGTTAATGTTCACGATTAGCTCATGTTGGTCTACACCTACAAGCATTTTATGGCATTTTATACTGTTGTGAATATGTAAAATTTTAAGGTTTTTCTAAAATTATAAAGATGTTTTCAGCAACAAATCTAACAAAACAAATGTATACTGCAAGTTCATCGATTGGTGTCTTGTTACACATTTTCAGAGATTTTATTTACATTTATAGCCTGGCATCGCCAGACTAATTCGCAAATGCATATTATTGTGGAACCTCTCAGTTCATTTTTGATTTCCAAGGGGCGATATCAACGGGCAGAGACAACCAGTCAGAGCAACAAAACGCCATCCTGTCGGTCAATACGTCCTGTCTGAAGTACGGCAAACATATATTTCTTAACAACAAAAAGTTTAAGTGCACTTCTTTGTTCTTCTTTAAGAGAAAATGTATCATCCAGTCCTCTTCATACTTATGCGTTAGCGTCAGTGGCAGCCATCTTGGTTGTTTATGAAAATGCCTGAACTGCGCTTCTCTCTGCCAGTCATCGTATTAAACTCACCCCGTATTAGATAAACGGTTGTGATTAGCTCGCCACCTTTCAGGTCAGGTGGGAATCTCTCTGAATGGGAGAAGTGCCAGACGTATCATAACAGTAGCCAGGGAATTAAACAAATCTGTAAACTCATGTTTTTCCAGTTACATCTAAATAATGCTGTTGCAGAAATTCTGCAGTGGTTTCAGTAGCCTGAAGTCTGAATCAGTGCTTTCGTCTCTCTTTTAGTTCACTCAGATCTTCAGTGATCTGCGGGTACATAGTGTCAATAGCAACAGAATGGAACAAAATACTCCTTTGTATAGTCCTGTATACTACACACAGACACATTTTACCAGCAGACAATTCAAACATGTTTCTTTTTTTTTTTTTTAAAGAAAATATGCACATGTACAGTACATAATAGCATCTTTATTACACTGAAATATAAAAGTATATATATTTATCACTATCCTGGAGAGAAAGGACCAAGTCAAGAAAACAACTTGTAGCCTCAGTTGTAGCAGTTTTCTCGTTGTCATACGAAAGAAAGAAAGAAAGAAAGAAAGAGAAAGAAAGAAAGGAAAAGAAAGATTTGGAGTCAAAAACAGGAAGGCCACAGTGACGGGTTGCCATAGATTCTGTGCACATATAAGGAAGGGAGGCAAACAGCCGTACATGCCACCACACATACCACACAGCCATGCACACACACTTTTGTCTTCCTTTACCTGTTAGGTCCTTTCACTGACAACATTCCTTAAACCCTGTCTTTAACTTTACCCTTCACTTGCTGCCTAAAGAGCACCAGAAACATCAGATGTACATGGATCTCAGTTTTGATTTTGTGGGGATTGTGATGCGACCAGCACAGCTGTTTCTTGAGGTTTCTAAAGTCGTGGAGCAAAAGTGCACAAGCAAAAAAGGTAAAATAATACATATTTTTCAAAAAGGCAATACTCTTGACTAGGTAAGTATCATAGATAGGCGTGTTCATGCAGTGACATGTGCTTTCTTCACATAAACTTTTTCATTTGCAGCCAAATATCACAGGGCAGTTTTGGATTTTGTCAAAGAAATGGTTTGACATTGTGGGAAAGATGCCTCTTTGCTTTTTTGCCGAGGATTGGATGAGAAGATTGATACCACTGTCATATCTGTCCGGTGAATATGAAGCTAGAGCCAGGAGACAGTTAGCTTAGCTTAGCTTAGCATAAAGACTAGAAATGGGGGGAAACAGCAAGCCTGGATCTGTCAAAAGTTAACAAAATCAGCCTTCCAGCACCTGTAAAGCACACTAATTAACAATTTTTTTTTTGTTTGTTTCATTCGAAGAAAAAACAAAACGTAAAAGTGACAATTTGTAGTTTTATGGACTATTTACTTGCTGGGAGGGATTTTCTAAAGTCATGTTGTTATTGTAAAACCACACATTTGTACAGCTTTTTGAACGGATAAAACAAATAAGATATAACATGGTAATTAGTGAGCTTACAAAGTGCAGCTAGGCAAATGTTGTTACCTTTCGACAGTGCCAGGCTAGCTGTTTCCCCCTGTTTCAAGTCTTTATGCTAAGCTAAGCTAATTGGCTGCTGACTGTACATTCATATTTAGAGTACAGACATGCCAGCAAGAAAGTGAATAAGCATATTTCACAAAATGTCCAACAATTTATTTAAATAGCACCTACAGTATTAGTACTTGTCATGTTGGTTAGATTTAATTAAATCCTGATGTGCTTGTAATTGTAACCTCCCAACACGTGGAATATTTGATGCAAATTAAAAAAAATTATGATACTAAGAAGAAAGGGATCAGGGAAATAATTCCAAATGCCAGTGCCATTAACGGCTGATGCTTCAAAATCACTCGCCTGCAGTGTACCATAGAAACATCAACTCAGTGTGTCAAACAATGTAACCCTAATGCTAATGATGTGCCTCAAAGTATAGGCTTTGATCAATTCAAAGCCTATAATTAATCTAGCCTGTTGAAGAAGTCAGGACCGGCCAAAACAACCTCACTTTACAAAAATGTCCATATTCTGTTGGTCTAGAACTACAGTCCTCACATGGATGGAAAATAGGTACACAGTCACACACACACACAGACGAGACGAAGGCCGCAGAGTGGACACAGAACAGCACAGAGGTCGTCTGAACCAACCGGGCTACGATGGTCGAGTTCCAAGTTTCCTTCACATGTAGAAACAAAAAGTACCAGCGATGTCGCCATGGCAGCAGCGGCTCTGTGTCATCGTCCTGTAACCGTGGCAACACACGACGGCAAGGCCGCGGTCAGTCAGTACCAGTGGTACAGCAAGCGTTGACAAGATAGCAGTAAACTTAACAGAGAAGCCTCTTTAAAAGAAAAATAAAGAAGTAAACACAGGATAAGGCGGCGTCGGGGGGGGGGGAAGGTGGCTGATTCCATGGTACTGTATTGTTGCTGATGTTGATCGTGATGATCATTTGGCACAAACTTTGTTTTGGCTGAAGTGTCCCGGCCAACAGTGAGAATGTTTTTTAAATGCTGGCCTCCGATGTGGTGATCAGAGTGCGGCATTAAGGATGATTTAGTCTTCATTTTGCCATGCTCTTCTTTATGTGCTCTACTTCCATCTGTCAAATAAACATAAACATATTGTAATTTCAGTTAATCAATTCATTAATTAGTCTACAAAATGTCACAATTTTCCTGTGCCCAAGGTGCACATCTTTTAATTGCTGGTTTTCCTAATCAACCAAACTGAAAAGTATTCTATGTATATTGATAAATTACATAAAAGTTCTTGATTGCATTACTTTAATGATTATTTATCAAAATTGATTCAATTGTTCGAGATTAGATTAGATTAGGGCATTCTGCAGCCACAAAAGTAACATTTCAGGATTTACAGACTGTTAATGAATATTAGACCGTTTATTGCCATGTTTTGCCTGTTTTACTGTACCTTGTTAGTAGTGATTATATTTTACAGTTCAATTATTTGAAAGTTTGGATGGCCAATTTACATCACAAATGGGAATAACTGAATTATTAACATTTAGTAATACTGATCTGGAGGAGGATTAATCTAGAACAACTTGGTGTCTTGAACCTGACACAATTACTGGATGGTCCCTCTAACTTCTTAGCTAACGCCAGACAAGTTCTTCCCCACCAAACTGGAAAGAACTTCTCCTTATAAACTTCCTTTGGGTGTCCACATACTTTTGACCATATAGTATATCAATAGTAAACAACTTTATAATTTCTCTGTGTGTTTATACTTTATTTTGATAAGACTTCCTTGGATGTTGGATCAGATTTAGTGCTGTTTAGTTCACTTCTGGGGCATTTATCTTAAAAAGCTAAATAAATGAATTATTAAATAAACTAATACATGTTTAAACCAAATATGTACAGTACATACATATTAAAAATATTAAGATTAATTTTGTTTATTTATTCACTTGTTTCCATTCATTTCTGAACCTGCTTTGATATAGTCAGGATTGAACTCTCCTGGCCTTCACCCCTTTATGAGCCTCACCTGTAAACTAATACGAATCTTCTTCTCGTCATCCAGCGCGCTGGCCAACTGCTTCATCTCCTGCCTGAAATACACAAACACATTCAAACATATCACCATCATGACTCTGATACACCCACACACACACATACTTGTAGATACTGTAGGTGTGATGTACCTGTGCTGGCTCTTCAGCAGTTCTATGGAGGCCCTCAAGTCTCTCAGCTGGTTCCTGAGTTCCTCCAGTGTCGGGGGGGTCAGAGGTGAATGCCGGAGTTCGGGGGAGGGGCTCAGACCCGAGGAGGAAGACGGGGAGGCGGGACGATGGCCGGGGTTTGGTGGGGTCAGGCTAGAGGGCTTGGCGGGCAGTGGTACTTTATTGTCAGGTGCCTGAGGGCAAATGGAAACACACATCAGTGATTTTAAGAATTTAGGAACATCTAGGATCTAACATAGTAGTTCTGCTTTAGTTTTATGAATCTGAAGAACTTCCATTAAAGTTAGGAATCCAAATCTGGTGTTTCTGAAGTCAAAAATATAAACTTGACATTACTAAAAATGTTATCAGCAATATTGATTATCTGTCATGTCAGCAAACTGTAATATCAAACATTTACCAGGAACTATTGTCTATGTTTGTTTTGTATGAGGAACAAAAAACAAGATATGCAGTTCTGCTCAGAAACATGAAAAGCTGTGGTGTGGTGCCCTCTGCTGGATGAAATATATAGTGCGAGGCCGTGCAGTGAAGTTTTTCGTACAGAGATGGTGTGAACTCCTTTCCTCTGGGAAACGTCTACAGATCTGGAGACAGTCACCGGCTCCTTCTCCTTCTCCTTCCTTTCCTCCACCACAGGCGACTCCAGATCGATACTGGACAGGGAAGACTGCAAGACAGGCAGACAGAAATATGTTTAAAAAAATGACTTGGTTTTATTTATTCAGTGGATGTTTAATGTCAACCACTGTTCCAAACATTTCCTATGTAAGCAAAAACTATAATGAAATGTAGCACGTTTCACTACGGACACACTCACTGGTGTAATGATCTGAGAGCGAGGCCGGCGGTCCGTGACTCTAGGCCGCATCGCCGTCGGATGACTCAGTTTGTCCGTTGACGAGACGACCGCGTCCAGGTCCACATCTGCACAAGCACACATCAGAAACACAAAAACACCTGATTATCAGCAGGTGAAGTTTCACACGTGTGCAGAGGCAAAGAAAGAGCACTCTGACCGTCACTGAGGCACCATATCTTGATCTCATTGGTCGACGCTCCTGTCAGTCAAACTCACCAGTGTCATGTGACCTGTCAGGGGCAGAATCTGGTGTCGAAGCCCCGCCCTCAGACTTGGGGCTTTCACACCTGAGCAGGTAAACCATACAACAGCGTTAGCCTGTATACGCTCAGGGATATGTGGGATTTTTTTTTCTCGTAAGAGCGTGTGTGTGAGCGAGTACTGACGCTAGAGTGGGCGGTCTCTCAGGACGCCGCGGGGGTTGGGAGGAAGAGAAGGAGCCTGTCTTTGGGGGGAGGGGTTTCTTGGGAAGGAGGGTTGGGAGGGAGGGCTTGGGGATGTCTCCAAGTTTCACTTCTTCACCTACACACACACACAAAATCATACAAAATACACACAGATGTTCAAAAATAACTTAAATACACACATGAAGTGGTGAATGGACGCAAACACTCACACACATACATGCATAATAAGGTGAGGGCAGGGTAGGAGTGCAGCGATGAAGGTAGGAGCTGCAGCAGTAAAACGAATCAAATCTGACCCAAGAGGACAAAAGCAAGCCAAAGAAAGGTTGTTAAAGAAAACAGAGGAAGAGGAAAAGTCTGGAGTCGGCCAAGCCTGCAAGAACGGGAGGGAAAAACAAAACAAGAAGCGAAGGGAAAAATTGGAGGGTTACAAAGACATTGTAGTATTGTTATGTAGTTTGTTTTTGGTTTATGAGTACGCATGAGGTTTAATCTTATTGAGAAGTGATATATTTGATGTTTCATGGAAGTATGAAACCAATCAATGCCAGTAAATTGAGCTCTTTTTTACAATTTATTTTAAGAACATCCCCATTAAGGCATGAAAACCATTAAAAAATCTGTAATGCTGCTTCATCTCTAATTAAACTAGAAAATATTCTCACCCTAACAGCAGATTTCACACTTGTTGAAAATAAAATAAAATGACTCGTGAAAATTATTTGGTTCAGTATTTGTACTTTACTTGAGTATTTCCATTTCATGCTGCTTTATAATCCTGCTCCACTACATTTCAGAGGGAAATATTTTATTGTTGTGTGTGTGAGTTGTTAGCAGTTCTTTCAAAGACTGATTAATTTAATCAGTTCATTTGTTTTGTTCTTCCTTCTCTAGTTTTTCATATCATGACCACTCACATTTATCTTGTGATCTTTTGAACGGGCCAGACCCCTAGTTTGGGAACCAATTGACCAAAATACTTAACTTTAAATAAAGTAGTTAAAACTAACTCCACCTTGAATGGCTACAACAATAAAATGCTGCTTACACATTAATAATAACAATGTGTAATCATGTCATATATGATCATTTATCATTGCTTTTACCTTTGATACTTGCAGTACATTTTGCTGATAATACTAATATGTACTTTTATTACTGTAAGTGAACCTTCAATGCAGGACTTTTACTTGTAATCAGGTATTTTTAATGTACGTTGTTGTATTGGTACCTAAATACTTCTTCCACCGCTGCTTACTAAAACTCTGAAAAGCAAGCTGACCTACTCAGGTTGAATATAGAGACTTACCATTAATTATTTTTGATTTGTATTAATAAGATAAAATGCGACGACTGCAGAGACAATTAGAAGCTTGTGTTTTGCACCAGTCGGTGCCAGTGTTTGTCAAGATCAAAACCACAGTGCCCAAAGCTTCCTGTTGCACAAAGAATGGAGTTGACACTGCTTTCAATCAAAGCTTTGTTCCTCTGCATTGCAAAGGAGAACAAACATGCTGCAAGTGATTTTTCTACAGCTCTTGTTTCAACATTGCCCCACTTAACCTGCCGCATGTTTGTCTCCATTGACAGCTGAAAGACAGCTCCATCGTCCTGTTTCACACCGAAATCTCCCCTCTTTGTCACATTCAGCCACTCTCTCTCTCATCCCCGGCCCCCTGCATCGCTCTCAGTCTCTGTCTCCAGATCTGCTCACATCTCCCAGGCCATGTTCTTCCCTCCAACTCCCCAGACCGATTCCCCCTGCCACCCTGGAGCAGCCCACCAGATATAAAAATATCTTCACGGCGGTTCCCTCGTGTGCTCTCCAGTTGCCCGGTCTTCCCTGCCTTCACCTCATCCCCTGCAGCACATTCCCTCACCAGCCACTCACCATACAATATATACTGGTCAACCTCCATTGTTCTCTGAGGGGTTGTTAAGTTACCATGTGCTTGCTTTGTAGCATCTGTATTCCGTCTGTCTGTTTATCTGAGACCTGAAATGTGGAACCTGACCGGCTGTTTGACCTTTTAACTGTTTACTGGACTTTGAATACCTGCCTGCTACTTGTCAGATTTGTTTGCCTGTTGTGGACTGCTTTTCCTGGTTTGAACCCTTGCCTTTGTTCTCTATGTACCTCCACTTTTTTTGTAACTGAACCACTGACCTGTGTACGCTCTGCATTTGGTTTCTTATCCCCTGTATTCCTGTTTGCACCAAAGCAAATTTAATGCTGCATTAGTAATATTAATCATGTTAGTTAGTGATCCGTCCATTGCCAGCTGAACAGATCAGTGGAAAGTTGTAAGATACAGCAGGAGCTGAAAGTGGGCTGAGCAGGGCCAAAGCGGTCTAGGCTGTACCTCGATCCTGGTCTCTCTGGGGCAGATGTTCAGGTCGCTCGGGAGGTACTTTCTTGAGCTCAGACTTTTTCTCTACAGGTCAGAGTTTGACATGTTTCTGTTTCTCTCAGAACATAAAAATACAAAAGAGGATAGAAAAAGAAGGTGTGAGGCGTTACTGTACCTGTGGTGTGTTTAGCTGAAGGTGCACTGGGAGGAGGCGGTTTCTTTGGTCTCTGAAAACACACACAGAAAACATTACAAAAACACTTCAGGAATGTGTCACGTCTTTGAGACTCTCTCTGCTTCCAGCATCACAGTAAACAGACAACTTTTGCATGTGTGTCATTCTGCCAAAATCACCTCTTTCTCCACTTCTAGCAGCTTGACAAAGTTATCTGGGAAGACGCCTTGCCTTCCCCCGATCTCCCCCTTCCACCAGCCTGCATCAGCACAGTCCTGGAACAAATGGAGCACAGCTGAAATGCCTGCTGTGTGTATTTAGTGAGCGCCTGGATGCAAATAGTTTTCCTTACCTGCAAAAACAAATCTACTAACCAAATGATATGAGAATCAAAGTGGACATGCCCAAGTTACACACACACACACATATACTGACTCACCTTGGTGATGATGTTGATGATTTCCCCCTCTTTGATTGACAGCTCATCTTCATTTTGTGCTTCATATGGAAAGAGGACTTTACATTGCTCCCGCCCTGTCAATCAAATTTGAGACAATTTTTTGTCACTGATTATTGAATCATGTCTGCCTGCAGTCTAAAGTTGTGTTTCGTGCCGCAAGCAGCTGACCACACTCACCACCGGTGTTTCAAAATAACATGAGAAACAATAATAAGACAGTAAGAAACAGAAAATAGAGAAAAGGGGATGTAAGGTCCCTGTACAGTAGCTAAAAAAATAAAGCAGTTAAATTAGAGTATGCTTTGTACCATCCATATTTTTTATATTTGTTTTAAGATGAATTCTGGGAATAACTTGTGTATTCAATCAGTCTAAAACACAAGAAGGATGGGATACAACACTAACATTATGGGATGCCTTTTAGGATAGTGTAGCTTTTAAATAATGGTTTACAATGTGTGTGTACAATAAATACAAAAATGAAAGATCATTAAATTTCCCGATAATACAATTAGAATGTTTAATGAAGCACATCTCCCTGTAAAGGAGCCTGTGGTGGTTTCTAACCCATTACCTGCTAATCATGTTCAACCAGAAAAAGGTTGAAATCATGTTTGCTTATTGTTTGTCGTCTGAACTGGATTTTCCTTCAACACAGCAACACTTTCCAACTTTCCAAATCCCAAATCTTAAAATGTCGGAGCTTTCCAAAAGCACCTGAACAAATCAGCAAGGAAGCTTGTCTCAACTACATTACAATACCGTGACAATAATGAACAACACTGGAAAGGAAACCATTCGCATGAAAGGTAGGAAGTGATCTAAAAACTATGGTATGCTTTTAAAATGGTAGAAAGTGCTTAACTTCTTAACTGAAGCTTATATAATTTGTATTGCTGTTGTGGTTAAAATGATTTATTTAACAGTAAAGATGTAACTTCTCACCTTTGGCTTTGCTGTCAGGTTCAGTCTTCATGGTTTCAGGGGCGACGCTCGCTGCTTTTCCCTCGTTGGCCTGAGTGAAGGACAGACGGAACAGAAAACTTTTTAGTTTCAGACACGTTTCTGTAAAATCTCATCCTCAGATGCACTTACATCTGCAGTGTATAACAGCATTTTGTAAGCAGCGGTGCATATTTTCATTTACATTTCTTTGGTGTACCCACTCGGTTTGGGACTTCCTGTTTTAACATGGTGAGTTTCACAAACTCTCTAGAGGTTATCGTGACCTGGTTTTATCAGCTATATAATCATTTAATGTTGCCACAAAACTGTTGAAACTGCTGTTTCATATTGTGCTAATATTTAAGATAAAATCTGTGGTAACACATTGTCATAGTAGACAGAAGGTGGGGCTACATAAACACATTATAAAAATATTAAATTATAACATTTTGCATTTGTGTTATTCCACTGCCTTCTTTTTTTTATTATTTTATCCTTCCTAGGAAGCACATACAATAAAAAAACACTTAAAAATACGACTTAAAATCATCAATTGCAAATAAAACAAGGCGGAAAAACAGAAAGAGCAGAACAGAATCATGTACAAATTAACTAAAATTGAAATAATCACTTTTCTCTAGTGAAGAGCACCGTCCAACAGTTCCAATCTAACCAGCCTAATTAGAGAGGACGAGATCGAATTTAGCACAAGAAACCACGGCGCTGACTTGATGATGAAGTGTGTGTGAGTGTGTATGAGTGTGTGTGAGTGTGTGTGAGTGTGTGTGCTGTGCAGGCTGTTAAAGGAGCCGTTGTTTTCCGGCTGGAGTGGATCCCTCGACAGTGTTTGTGGAACCAGGGTGGCTCTTCCACAGGAAAACACACACACATTCACAAGACCCGGTCTGTCCCGAACACACACACAGCTCTGTTCTGCTGGAGAAAACCACACCACCTCCCCCCGCCAGCTTCTCCCCTCTCTCTACACCCAACCCCTCCTCTCATTCCCTCCATAATGAGACCCATGTGGTGCCACAAGCATTGAGATATCATTACAGCATCAGAGAGGTTTTAATGTCCAAGTATCACACGCTGCTGGGCCTCTTACAGGCACCGACAAGAGTTTATTGATGCCAGTAGTGACACGACTATTTTTGGAAGGATTTTCACACTTTTAGTTTAAAAAAGAAAAAGGTTTCGGTATGGTCTTTTTTGGTGCTGCAGAGAACTCACATGACCTTGAAGCTGCATTTACGATACAGTGCATCTTGCTGTTTCAGAGCTGCGTCAGTGTAAACCGAAATCCCCACATGCAGAGCGATGTGTGATCTGAGGCAGGAAATTCAGACGAGAGTAAAGTCTGCATGGTGTTTAGTTTTCTGAAGTTACTCCACTGCAGGTTTCACAAAGAAAGTGTGAAACAAACATTAGCAAATCGTCTTGGGGAAAGTGGTGCTTTCATATGGGGTTGTGTTTTCTGAGAAGACTTTGTTTGAATGACAGATTAATAAGGCATTCATGACTTACATGACTGTAAGTGAAACTTTTCTGAAAGCTCACGAGATTTGACATTTGTGTCTGACCCTATGGAGATGACATTTTACCGTTTTTAACAATTACTTCAACTTGCATTAAAGTATTTTTAGCAGTGAAACAACCTGTGAATACAACACTGATAATATATCAGATAATTTACTGAAGTAAAACTAGCAGTTTAACAGCGTAGAAATTCTAACTTTTACTTAAGAAAAGTACAAAAGTATTAATATAAAAATATATTCAAGTACAAAGAGTACTCATGAAGTACTCACGCAGAATGGCCAGCTTCAGAATAATGTATATTATATTATTGAACTATAATCATGTATGCTTTAATATGTACATTACTTTGATGTTGCAACAGGTAAAACAAAGTTTATTTTATACTATATGTTGTGCTGGGTAGCTTGTGAATTTCACCAAGGGATCAATAAAGTCTTATATTTATCTATAATAATATCGTTGTTTACTTGTCAGTTATATTTTGTAAAAAGTACAATATATCTGTCTTAATTGTAGTGTAGTAGAAGTATAAAGTAGCATAAAATAGACATAATAAAGTACAAGTACCTCAGAATTGTACTTAAGCACAGTACTTAAATAAAAGGTCTCACATAAAATACATAAAATCACTTTTTAAAGTAGTTATGGCAAATATGTTAGCATGTTAGTTGTATATCTACATTTTATCCATGGAAACTGAAAACAACATCCTGCTGATGACAATAACACATTAAATATATCTCACATGTGTGTCTGAAAACTTCCCACTGATGACTACAATGACTAAAATATATATATTTGATGGTCTTGGTACAGACACAGGCACGGAGGGCCAGTCAACAGGCACCTCAAAAACCATCAAAACCTTTGCTAAAACATGCATCTGTTATTCATTTATTCAGTTTTTCAGTACGTCTTGATGGAAATTCTTCGTAACATCAAGAATCAACAAGCCTCGTGGATGACACTGCCTGAGGTGTTGGCTACCCCTCCTAAACTGTAGACTTTTGTTTTGCAATGAAGACTCAGCTGATCTCAAGGCTGATGGACTTTGACTCACCACTAAGAAAAAAAAAACATCACTGAAAACTTCCCCTTTTGGTGGAATGAGAACTTAAACATGTTGAATTCTGGCACAAAAAGCATCCAAATTATAACAGTCAGCCAGCTAAAAAAGCACTCAAAATATAATTCAACCAGCACTCAATCAGTATGTGCAGCAAGGCACGCAACACTGCTGTACAGTCGCTGCACATCGAGACTTCACCCAGTTCCCAGGCAGCTGACCTTCCAGTTCAATTATAAAGTTGACGTGGCTTCACATGACTCAGCGTCCCCCCTGTCCCGGACGGAGACGGACCGCTGTCACTTCCTCCAGAGCCTCATTAGAGAGCACAGAGACTCGTCTCACCATTAAGCAACATAACAGCCTCCCGCTCAGCAGGACAGGCTGACAAACATCCTTCAGGACAAACACACACACACTCACATGTCTGCAGGAGCTACAGGAGGGTTTGACGACCAATATACGCTTTTAAAAGCTGTTTTAAATACAGGGGTTTGATTTTTTCACCTGCTTAATTTATTTGATTTATATCTGGTGTCTCTTACTTTGTTCATCTCTTATCCTCAGCGTTTCTCTCTGCTCAATGTGTATTGTTCCACGTGACATTAAGTGGCATTACAGGTGTTGTGGTTCAGCCTCAGAGCTGTTCGGCTGCTCAGAAGTTGATGTGAGACTTTCAGGTTTGGTGTAGTCAGTGAGGTCAGACTTCAGGTATGTTGATACATCACGCAGGAAGCAGGTTTTTGTAAATCTTTCTCATTTAGATTTCATAAAAATGGATGCAAATCACAAGTCTGGGGTTTTCATAAAGGTCAAAACGTGCTCTCAAAGGCTGTTTCCCCCTCCCAAGACTCATGTTTTCGGGGAAACACTAAGTACATAATAATATTTTCTCATAAAAATAGTCAAGTTTATGGATATGGCATTAAAGGGTCAGTTCACCAAAATGACGAAACCCACAAACCCAAAGTATCTAGCTTTTCCAATAAAAAATGTTTTCTTGGCCTTCAGACAGTCTTTGAAATGGTATTCTGACCATTTTGACCATCAACAGGCACATAACCCTTAACAGAGTCATTTTTCCCTTTATTTTTTAATTGAAAGAGTAAAACTTTATAAAAACCTGCTTTTCTGCATGCTTTATCTGTAAGTTTGAACACACCAAACCTTCTGAGTAACTAAACAGCTCAATTTCACGTGAAAGCAGAAAAGGCTGCGGATAAGAGAAGAAGAACGTGAGAGACAACGGATGACAACAAATCAAACTGGTGAAGAAAAACTAAAATCTAAATGGAAAAAGAGGAGCAGAAATAGAGAAAACTCGACCCTACCGTCCTCTCCTCTGGTTCCAGTTAAAAACAGACAGACAGACGAAGCTTTGCTACATCAGCGCCGGCAGCAGCAGCAGCAGCAGCAGGAGACAGTGTGTGTGAATAAGTAAACGTCAGTGAAAAACTGTATTACCTCCCCTCCTCTCCCTCTCTCTCTCTCTGCCCAGCAGAGCTCTCACTTCTGCTTTGCTTGTCAAATCCCTGCAGGATGTGTCCTTGTGTGTGTGGGTGTGTGTGTGTGTGTGTTGTTGTTGTGTGTGTCAACATTAAAACCACTTCCTGTGCTGTAAAACTGAACCAGAGGAAGAGGAGGAGCCCAGTCGGTACTTCCTTCCCTCTCTACACACAATACAGCGATCACAGGATCTTAACACGTAGGAAGTGTCTGTGTGTGTGTGTGTGTGTGTGTGTGTGTGTGTCTCACCTTGTCCAACTCTGAGTCCACGTCCATGGAGCGTGGTCTGAGCTTGAAGGGCTGGTCTTTGAAGATGTCACCAAAGCCGAACCCTCGGACCTGCGGGCGGATCCGAGAGGTGAAATGACTCAGAATGAAACGCTGAAAAGGAACACTTCACCAAAAATCTGCAGTTTGAGTCAAAGTTGGTGGCGCGCTTCGTGAGTGGCATCAGATGTAGTGAGCTTGAATTCACGGCAAGTTTGGTGAACTTTGATGGGACCCAGAGTTACAACTGCAGCAGCACTTCTCTACTGTTGATCCGTATGCTCATATTGTTCCAAACTATGGCTGAATGCACAGCTTCCATCTTCCTGACAACCAGGCTGAGCTGCCATTTTGTTTCACTTCTTTCATTCACCCTGAGTGTAGGTGCGTTTCAGTCAAAGTTTTTACGCCCATTTTCAATTTGCGCATGAGTGAAAAGTGAAAAAGCAGAGCATTTGAAAAAAAGGTAATAAAAGAAGTATTCATAGTACACTGAACAAGTAAAAGTCCTGCATTGAAGATGTCACTTAAGTTAAAGGATGTAAGTATATTATATCATTAGATTATTATTAATCATGTAAATCAGGATTTGCTGTTCGAGGTGGAGCTCATTTTCAACTCTTTTATATTGGACTGCAACTCATTTTGGATTAATCTGATGATTATTCTCCCAATCAAACAAGTGATTGGCTGGTTTGTAAAAGAAATCCGATGGTGGTGGCAGAAGCAGCCACGATTACTCAGAGCCCAAAGTGACGCCCTCGATCACTGATTACCTTTTTGGGCGCGATTTCTCCTGACCCCGTTTCTGACCGACTGTCCCCTCCATCGCTTTCACTGCCTGGGCTGTCCTTACCTACACACACACACACACACACACACACACAAAGAATAGACAGCACATATTAGTTTGCTGCAACACTCTTGCAAAAGTAGAATAAATTTCCTTATTTACATGAAAATGTCCAATGTTCCAACATAGAAAGTCATTAATTTTGCAATTAGAGCTGGTTGCTTATGTCTTTTTCCTTTCAGACTCACTGGTGCGGTTGCTGCGCAGGTCCTCCTGAGAGTTGGGCGTGTCTATAGAGGTCGTGTCCGACTCTGTCTGGATCTCTTTGGTGAAATTGGAGGGAAACATTCCAGTCTTCCCATTTAGAAATCCCTCCCACCAGCCCTCCTCTACCTGAACACACAGAAAACACACAGTAACATACAGAGAAACCAAACGTTTAAGCCTAAATTTGCCTAAAGGTCACATCCGAGTGGCTTTAGGCTCCATCAAGTGTTCCGGTGAGCGATCACTCTGAGCCAGTGTGCACAATACCAGGACCCTGAGCTCAACCAAATGGAACACAGTGCTTTTCCTTTTCCTGCTTTAGCATCAAAGTGCATGCCTGATCTGCTGCTATCTAATGAACCATCCAGACCTTTCACACGGTCTGGTCTCAGGTGTGTTCAGTGTCCCCAGAGACAAAACTAAAGAAGAAAGAAATGTTCAGTTTCTATACATCACACACCTGGAACAAGCTCACAGGAAACCTGAGGTCTGCCCTAACTCTCAGTTCCTTTACATCAAGCGATAAAACATGTGTTTGCCTTCATTGAGTTAAATTTAAGGCTAATTATTCATATACATTTTTTTCTCCTGTTTGAACTGTTTCAATTGTTTTTAGTTTTATCTTCTATATTATTTTACTCTTTTTAAATCCTGTTTATATGTGTGTTTTTACATTATATATATTATGTATTTATGTATTCAGTATTTTAGAGTTTGACTGACGTTGATATTTTAGAGTAAAAACAAATCTGGAATACCATGAACAAACACTTTTAATAAGGATCTCCAATATCAGCGAATGCTTGTTTATTTCATCCCACAGTCCAAAACCAAAAATATTCAGTTAACTTTATTTGAAGATTAAGAAAACTAATATTCACACTTGACAAACTGCAACAGTGGATGTTTTGCTGTTTTTGCTTGAAAAGTGACTTAAATGATTAATATCTTGTCAAAATAGTTGCAATTTATGGATTCATTGATTATTAACCAAATTTAAGGTTTTAGACCTGAAATAATTCAAGAGTTGTGAACAATATATAAACTGGTCAGCGCTCTCTGGTGGACACATCATGTACCTACAGATCTTCAGAAAACACTTTCTCTGAATTATTATATATTTGTGCTCTAATTTCTTTATTTTACCAACATACCTCATAATATAACAAGTGATAGATGTGTGCAATACTGATTTCTGCTGACTGATTTTTTTTTTATAGGTTTATAATGAAAAGCTCCATTATGAGTCCAGTAAAATGTAATCAGTCTTACCTCGGCTATGATCTCAATGACGTCTCCTATTTTCAACTCCAGCTCATCTTCATGCTGAGGAACGTAGCTGAATGCTGCTTTACACCTCCGCTTACGGATCTGCTCTACTGCAGTGCACACACACACACAAAACACACACACACACACACACACACACACACACACACACACAGCACATACAAAAAATATTTTAGGCTTACATGTGACATAATAAGCTCACACACTTATCCATAATCCATGATGTACAGCGAGTCAGCAGGTGTTAACTGACTTATTTAAAGCCCTTGCGGCTGTAGACGGACAACGCTGACCTTTGACCTTTCAATTAGAGGACAGTCTTACCAACCAGCAAAGACACCAAATGTTTCCCACTGGCCCTTGCAGTTGTTTGTCTTACACTCATTAGCCTGCTCATTACTCCTGAATCATCTCACACCAGCTGGGGCATTAAGACATAATCCTGCAGTTCCTCTTTTGTCCACGAGGTGTCACTCCTCCTCATGTAAGTTTTTTACAGTGTTGCGTGTAAGGGTGTGGACAGTATGCAAACCCATGCAGTGGTGGAGGAAGTATTCAGATCCTTTACTTTAGTAAAAATACTACTACCACTCCGGTACAAGTAAAAGTCCTGCATTGATGTTACTTAATGTTACTTAAGTAAAAGTAATAATAATCAGTAAAAGCATATATAACATCATTAGATTATTATTAATCATGCATTAATGTAAAAGCAGGATTTGACTGTTGTCGTTGGTTGAGGTGGAGCCATATTGAACTATTTTGTATCTTATTGCAACTATTGATTATTTTTATTATGGATTAATCTGCTGATTATTTTCTCCATTAATCAATTGACTGTTTGGTTTGTAAAAATCCTGAAAATAGTGAGAAATGCCGTCACAATGAACCAGTCCGAAGAGACACCTTCACATGGTTTGTTTTGTCCAAACCAATATTAAAAACCTCAAAATCATTAAAAATAAATCACATTTATTGATCTAATTAAAAAGAAAAGATGCAAAATCTGACATTTGAGATGCTGGAACAATGAAATGTTTTTGCATTATCAAAACAATTACCAATTCATTTTCTGTCAATTGATTAATCGACTAATCATTTCAGTTGTATTTGTATTTTCATATGTTTATGTGCAAAAATCTTAATTTGTAAAGTAACTAAAGCTGTAATATAATTGCAGTAAAGCAAGAAGTACAATGTTTCCTTCTGAGATGTAGTGGAGTAGAAGTATAAAGTGTAATCAGAAGAAAACAAATATCTCAAATTTGTACTGAAGCACAAACTTTAGTAAATGTACTTAAGTTACATTCCACCTGCACATGTGTATTTTGAGTATGTCAGAGTGGAGAGGAATGCTTGACCCAAATCCATCCTCACACTAATAGGATCTATGTTTGAGACCGAAGACTTAAACCTGCCTAATGACCTTCAATGTATGAACGTATGTGGCTGTGTGTGTGTGAGTCGAGTACCTTTCTTGCCCGGTCGTGTGCTGGTGTCGGACACGGGGCTGGCCCGGCCATTGGAAAGGTCGGATCTGATCATGCTCGCCTGTCCTCCATCCCTCTTTCCTTCTTTCTTTATCTCCTGCAAAGACAGAGGAACAGGAGACAATGAGTGGAGGAGGATGAGGAGGAGGAGGTGAGGAAGAAGAAAAAAATGTAGGTTCAGGTGAGAAAATGTAGGTTACAGAAACTGAAACAAGGCAAGAGGGAGGGGAGAGAATTGAATCACAGAGTCTTAAAGCTGCAAACACAAAAATACCTCTTTGTCTAAATGGCAACTTTATTATAGAATAATATAAGGAGGAGAACTTGACCCGTATAAAATGATAAAAAGCACAAAGCAGGAAAACAATGGACTCCTTTTAATGTTGGAATACGAATATGACAACAACAACAAAAACACATTTTAACTGAAACTAATGCACTACGTGATGACTAAAATCTGACATTAATTCAATAAAGCCTGTTAAAATATTATATAAAAAAAAGTGGTGCTGTTTACAATGTAATTTGCTACTTTAAGCCCTTAATTGACATAAATAATGACAATTTTACAGACTGAATAACTTCATTTCACATTTTTGCTGTCTTATAACATCGGCATGACAAATTCAATTTTGTAAGTAAAGTACCATGGCCTGCCAAGTCGCACCTTTTACTGATAAAGGGAGGGTCGGTGTTTACCTGTAGAATTGCTAATATTAGATAATATATGTAGAAACAAAAAGGTAATCTCACATCCAACTAAAATGTACTTCAACATTTGACTAAAATTGATCCAAATTGTAAGAAATTGTCACCATAATCTGTGTATGAGTAAGACTAGACTGAGAATAAAAGCCCTGTTGCATATAAACCTGAAGGTTATGAGGTTATTTGTTATGAAGTAAACTTGCTTATGTATTCCATAAATGCAAATAAGGTTTGTCAAACAGTATCTCCCTGCTCTGCCCCGTACAGTGTTGCAGGATCATTTATTAGATGTCAGTAACCCAGGTGACCCTCACTGTTTACCTGCATGACGACCAGCCGGGGCTCGTAAACCTTAGACAAACACAAACACACAAACAGGAAGCCGCCTCCTCCACTGCTGCAACCTTTCCCTAACTCTCCGTCCACATGACTTTCTACTTGCACAAAGCATCACAAGACGGCATGTGGAGCTGATCAAGACAACCGGAGAGGGACAAACTGACAGAAGAGTCAACAAGCAGGCAGATGGGGAGACAACAAACAGGGAGACGTTCGCACACAGAGACCCAGAAAGATGACGGTTCACATCTCTCCACCACATTCACCATGACACTGTTTCGTAAGCCCTGGCCTGTGGCGAGCGCAGCTCAGTGGAGCATACGGGCCCGGGTATACTGACTCACAGACTCTAACCCTTCACACACCCACCCACCCACACACACACACACACACACACACACACACACACACACACTCTGGTTGTGCGTGGCCTGGTGTGGCGTGAAAGCCTTAATGAGCCTCCGAGATCCAAAAATACGTTTTTCGAGACAACAGCCAAAGCTTCATCTTAGGCTGCTAAGAGCCATTTTAGGAGCTACAAAGGTCTAGACGTAACGCTGAACAAAGGGTGTTTTTTTGTGTACAAAGAAGAGATTCACATTCTCTGTAGTGGAGAGGCCAATTAAATTAAGGACAGGAAGTGACAGATTGAAACTAAAGGACAGAGTAAAATTGTCCTCTAAACCACAACATGTGAGCACTTAACACAGAAAACTTGACTCCTCGACATAAGGTTCTCTAGTTTGCTCTCGCATTAGATTACTTCTTACATTGCTTTCTAACACTTATTATAGCTCTGTCAAACGTTAAACAAGTCCTGAGCCTCCATACCCACATCCTCTGTATTTAACAAGTTTAAAAATAGAAAATTAGACTTTAAGTTGAGACAAGCAGCCGGTCAACAGATAGTTTCATGTTAGCCCTGGTGACAGCATGGTTCAATTCCTCCAACTCTGAACAAAGCCAGAGTGATTCCTGAATGATAATCTATTAGTTTACATAATTTTACAACCAAAAGTGCCATAAATTCACTGGTTCTAACTACTCAAATGTGAGTCTTGGTTTTCTTATGATTGTTAACCAAATGAGGAAATAATCGCGGAAATAATCAACAGATCAGTCGATAATAACTTGTTGTTGTTGTTAGTGTACGATCGGTTCATTGGAGCATTTTCACTGAAACAAAGAGATCAGTGGGACTGAACCAAAACAGTAAAGTTGTGGGCCGGAAAACCAAAACAATATGCAGAAATACATTAAAACGCAAGTTGAGGGACGGACGGAGCGGCAGAGTCGGGTTATAATTGTTAGTTTCATCTATCTACCTCAAATGTTAATGTATGATATCTGTCCACTGATGTCAGGTCACTCACACTGTTACCTCTCGCTGACCTTTGGTGTTTGCAGTTTGTTAAGTAGGGTAATGCAGTGTTAATGTAGAACCGGAAAAAAAAAGAGACATTGATCAGCAGTCAGAGTGCAGATAGATTGGCTCTAACTCTATATACTGCATGCCTTCATGTACTGCAAAAACAGATATAGACACACACACATTCATTCACAAACTCACATGCACAGACACAGACACACACAGACTGACTCGGGGAAAAAAAAAAAACACTTTTAACTTGGAGACACTGCAAAAGCCAACCTACGCAAAAACCCACAGCGGCCA
Organism: Lateolabrax maculatus; assembly: GCA_031216445.1. NCBI lineage: Eukaryota > Metazoa > Chordata > Actinopteri > Acropomatiformes > Lateolabracidae > Lateolabrax > Lateolabrax maculatus. Next base: position 4,679,096 of record CM062210.1, read on the forward strand.
TTTGTTAGCCTACAGCTTTCCTCTTTTTATGAGTGGTGAAGGAGAGGCGGTGTTTACTGGCTCTTTGGCTTTTATGCTTTATGAAAAGTAATGGAACATAAATTCGAAAAGCCGTCCGTTAGCTGCTTGTTTTAACTAATTAATATATTTGAGTTTGGAACCGGAGACTGATGATTGCTGGGTTCTGCAGAAGAAATCAAAGACAAAGCTAACTCTACTGTTCCTGGAGGCCTTTGTTCCTACTTGGACCGCGTTCATGCTGTACTGCAATTCCTCCTGAGGGGATATGGAGGTAACCCAGAGTTAAAGGAAACCCAGCTGAAAAGAGGAGAGGAAGACAACATGATTCATCATATCTGAACAGGAAACACCTGCATATTGTACACTGCAGTGTTGGTTGTGTGTTTGTCTGTGTGATGTGAAAAAGCCTGACAGCAAGTCACTGCACTGCTTCACTGCTAAACATTGCTTTGTGCATCCCCTATCACCAGACCCCCGACCTTTCCTCACAGTGACAGATAATGCAAAACAATGCAGTGTAGCAGTTAACATCCCCTGTGCAGGACATGTTAGTATCGATGGCACTGCAAAGGAATCTGTAACTCAGACGCAGAGAAAGAAAGATAAAGAAGAAACAGATCTTACGCTTGTAAAAATCCTTGTGAAATGCACAGGAACCATTACGCAAAATTTAGTTTCCCCTCTTTTCATAAATCCCATCCTTATTGCACAACACTGGCCATTCTGACAGAGAGAAAGGTTTAACACAAGCTGTTATAAAAGGTTTTTTTAAAATAAAGATATGTGGACATACACATTGAGCCATTTGGGTTTGAGTGGAAACATACAACCATTTTGATCGTTGATTCATCATTTAAATCATTTCCCTTAGCTATTTTCATAATAAAAGCACTTAAGTTACACTTTAAAAAAAAACAAACAACTTCAGCACCTTTTTTTTTTATCTTAGTTAAGCAACTCTTCAGACATCCGCAGGGACTCTACTTCTTAAAAGAGACAGCAAATCCATCTGCTCTTCTGCATCAGGAAGAGCAATGTTTAGCATTTTATATCAAATCAGAGGAAGAAATCCTGATTTGTAACACCTGCATGTCTAATCCACAGCACCCCCCCTCCCCCAGGCTATTTTCAGACATAGACGAATCAATTAACTGAGAAAATATTCAGCAGATCAATCTAAAGCAAAAGTAATCGTTAGTTGCGGCCCTAATATTGTTTTTAGTCTTTTGAGGTGCTCGTCATGCACTTATTGGAGGCTGCATTATTGGAGGTCCCAGGTCTTGAGAAACAGCAGTTGACTGTGTTTCAGCTGCTTTGATTTTAAAAGATATGGTGAATGTCTACATTTCCCCAGTAAGCAAATTTGGTTTTTAGATAAAAATCAGTTTAGTTAGTTTGTTTGATAGCTCCAGGCTTTGACGAATACAGCGAGCATTAGTAGCTTGTAGTCTCATGATATCTGTCTCGTTGGTTGTTTTGCTAAATTAACCGCTTAATAACACTGACAAAGTCCAGAATTAGCAGATTGTTAACCTGAGCTGACCCATTCTCAAGTTACAACTCCGAGGGGTTTAAAATTTGGAAACAAACACACCTTTATACTGAAAAAGTTAGTTTAATGACCTTTAACCTCAACAATCTTAGTCTTAGGTTGTCAGCCATGAGGGGGGCTGCTCGCATACCATCACTTCCTGCCCCCCTTTTCAACCTGTCCGCCTCCCCCACTTCCCACACACACACACACACACACACACACACACACACACACACACACACACACATTCATCAGCATAGCGAAGCTTAATGTCACTGATTCCCATAACTGCAGTCTTGTGACAGACCAGACTGGTATTACTGCATTACTCACAGCCTCCCTTCGTCTCTCTCTTGCTCACACACACACACACACACACACACACATACACACACATATGTACACACATCCACGCAAACCTTCACAGGCCCATTGTCCGGCTCCCTGACACTGAATGAGAGCTGTGACGTTCAGTCAGCACAAATAAAGCCTGGCTCCGCGGCCAACCATCTGATTTCTTCAGCTCTGTCAAAAAGCCACTCTCTATCACCCATGACTTGGGGTACTTATCTACTTCCCTTCCTGACACAGTGAACAAAATACTTCCCTCTTCTCATCACCGCAAACACACAGTTTTACTCTGCATATCAGAAGCTTGACTCATGTCTGAGTATTTACTCTAAAGTTTAGTGTTTAATTTACTTTGAGCCACCAGCAGACAGGAAGAAAAAACAATGACCCAGGAAGTTTCCCCTGACTAGACCATCAGATCTGTCCCACAGATACTTTCATCTATCACCCTCTAACAAAAAGGACATGTGAACTAGAGCCGCAACGACTGTAACTAACAAACTGAGTCTACAAAATGTCAGAAAATTGTACAAATTGTCCATCACGGGTTCCCAGAGCCCATGTGATATCCTCAAATATCTTCTTTTGTCCGATCAGTAATCCAAAAATATTCAGTTCACTATTATAAAAGACAAAGAAACCAGCAATCACATTTAAGAGGCTTTCTTTGTCATTTTCGCTTAAATAATCACTTTAAGCAAATATTAATGGATTATCAAGATTGCTGCTAATCATTTTACATCTATAAAGTAAAGAATTTAGATTATATTATCCAAATAAAGCTAGGATTCTGGATTAATGTACACATCTCTGCAGCTTTGGGATTTCATTGAAAATACCCATTTTTACCCCAGAGTTCAGAGCGTACACTCTGCACTGTGGGTGTGAGAGATGTGCAGTCACAACAAACAGTCAATCTGACTATTCAGTTAGGTGTAACAAAGCCAGAAAAGTTGGAGGGGAGAGAAAGAGGAAATCAGATGTCCACCACACATTTTTTGCTTTTTTTTTTTTTCCATTATCCGTGCTGCTAGACCGCTCCCAGCTAGGAATCGACTACCAGACCAATGGAGCCTCTGAATGTTCAGTAGGAGCCCCTCGAGGAGCCAGTATACTTCCTCAGAAGTGCCTGTGGGATGGTCTAACAGCTTCTGAACCCCCTCCCCACCACACCTTTCACACATCCGAACTGGGGGATGCTGTGTCCGACATTTCCGACCCTTCGGGACAGGTATCAACCCTTTTGCTTTTTTAGAAGCAGTCGGAGCGATTTGTTGATTTCAAGCATACCCTGGGGTTCACTGAATAGTTTGGTGCGTATGAAAATGAATCACATGCTACAGCCTTCACAGTGACTGGATCACAACCCAGTTTAACAAACCGAGATTTTGGACCGACATGTTTTCCACAAACATCATTAAAACAGCTTACTGAGACATTTTCTGTAGTTTTTTCCACTAATATCTTGTATTTGTATATTAACAACATATTTTCGGTGCTGCCCCAAAAAGACCATGTAACAAATATTCCACAATGCTGGTTGCTGATTCAACCAATTTACATATTGGGGGCGTGCTATGACCGTCTTTAGAAACCAAAAATATTTGGTTTCTAAAGACGGTCATAGCAAAAAAAACAAACAAAAAAAAACAAACATCTAAAACAAGTTTGGAAAACACTGACTTAATCTGTTTTTTATCTGCAGTCACTCAAGCTGTTGCAGGTTCTGCCTTCACACTAACAAAATCTTAACTTCAATCTAAATTCTGACCACAAACTCAATGTTAACACATAACCACTATTTGTTGATCTAAATATAATCTTAATTTAAACCCAAAACCCTTACTTGACTTTACAAAATGTGCATGAGTTGTGTTTTTGAAACACAAACAGTGACACTGGAAACTGCATGTTTACTCTGCGGCTATTTATGGAGGGCCTCTTGCAGGTTTATGAAGCGAGTAAAAGGAGGCGGGGGTGATTATGATTACTCACCCTGACAAAGTTATCCGGAAACAGGCCCCTGCGTCCGCCCAGCTCGCCCTCCCACCATCCTCCATCATCCCGCCGTATGTTCACGATGATGTCGCCCACCGTCAGGCTCAACTCATCGTCCTGCTGAGCCTCATAGTCGAACTCCACCACGGCCTCCACTGAGCACCGAGGGCGAGAGACAATGTCAAAGAGAAACAGAAACAGAAAGTTTGTTAACAAAATCAAAAGAAATGGTCAGAGGTTTCACAGTGTACTCTCCGGCGATGTGGTTTTGATGTTTGTGCTGGTTTTATTTATTTATTCAAAACTAAAAGTGAAAGAGGAATACTCACACACACATACATGTAAACAAACCTACAAGAACAACAATGTCATTTTACATTAAAATTCAATATTTACTCTGGCCTGTAGAGATCAAGTAAACTGTATTTAATTTCTCTTTGAAATACACACATACAATAAAGGCCAGAAAAATCCTCGAGGGGGAGGTGGAATTACCTGTAATGTCATAGCTCAAAATGGTAAATTCAGCATAATGTTTTTAAATTCCCACAGCAATACTTCCATCAGTTCAGCAGTGTAGTTATATTACACTCTGAGTTTTGCTTTCAAACAGGAAACGTGTTTTCACTCTCTAATTAAAGGTGACCTGGGGAGTTTTCTCGTAAACAAATGAAAGTTATGTTTACATTCAATGTTTCTCACCAACACATCCTTGAAGTCTGGGGGGGGGGGCTGTTCATTTCCCGCTTTCAGCCGACAATCAACGTTATTTTGAATGAATACGATCATCACAAAACCATAACCACGTGCAGAATATTATCACCATGACTGCGGAGCTCAACCAAACCTCAGAGTAATTTAAACCCAAACTATGACTTATTGTTTGTGCTTAAACCAAACTAAACCTTAACAATAGTGCAGTCACATCAGAAAATTGATTTATTTTCAAACAGTGATTCGTAACATAGACAGAGGATGTTGTCCTGCTGATAGGCTTTAATGTGTCATTCTGACACATTAAATTCAGTTTTCTCATCTAATTTGGAGGCATTAAACAATTGTAAACCCATATTTTATTTTAAAAAAAAAGACTTCTTGGCAGGGATATTTCTTTAATTGTTGGTGATTTGAATATACATGTTTGCTGTGAACCAGACCTCTGACCTCAAAGACTTTTGAATCGTATTGACTCTCCTCTCACTCAGTCGGTGACCAGTCCATAACATGAAAAGGGACACACATTGGACCTTGTGCTGTCTCATGGTTCATGTGTATGTACCAGTGAAATTTGCGAAAAATCAGATCATCTGCTTGTTTTATTTAGCGTCCCTTGCTCTAGGGTTACAACTTGTGCTCCTGCACGCCTGTCCCAGTTTCCTATTTCTTTTAAAGACTCTGCTTTATACCCCGGATGACTGTTGTGATCACAGTGCTGATGAGTTTACCACCCTTTTTGACTCCACTTGCATTGATGTCTCGGACTCTGTTGTTCCAATTAGGACTAAAACCCTATCAGAGCCATGGCTGAATTATACTACCCAAGTTCTCAGATTTGCATGTGGACAAGCTGAGATAAAAGTGGAAGAAAGACAAGGTCCAAGTCTCCTTAGGAATTTTACGGGACTGCTTATCTAATAACCAGAGAGCCGTTAAATCTGCTAAAACAGAGTTTACAGCTAACTTTGTCTCCAACAACAGTCACAGTCCTCAGGTTCTTTTTAATACTTTCAGCTCTTTTATAAACGCCTACACTCTGTGAAAACTTTCTTAAATGTTTTATCGACAAGATTTCTGCTCTTAGGTCTTCACCCACTTCATTTGCTCTAACCCTTCTGTTCCTCTTATGCGCCCAGCTGTCTTTGATTAGTTTGAGCCTGTATAGTTCTCTTTATTACCAGAGGTAATTCATCAGCTGCGGCCTTCAAACTGCCCCCTATACTGTATTCCCTCTCGTCTACTAAAAGCAGTTTTTAATACTGCTGTATTTTTATTTTGATGATACCTCTCTTATTTCTGGGTGTGTTCCAGCTGCTTTTAAACATGCTGTAGTGCAGCTTATCAAAAAGAAAAATCTGGACCCGTCTGTTCTCTCTAACTTCAGGCCAATTTCTAAGCTACCTTTTATGTCTTAAGTTTTGGACAGGGTAGTTTTCATTCAATTCCAAACATTTCTAGAGAACTTTGGCATTTCTGAGTACAGAATAGTACTGAAACAGCTCTTTTTAGTTTAGTTTTTAATGATCTTCTCTTAACTGTTGATTTGGGGAACTTTGCTATTCTGGTGCTTTTAGGTGTTGACTGCATCCTTTGACACTTTGGCTCACAGGATCCTTTTACCACGTCCTGAACAGTGCATATGCATCTAATGTAGTGTCCCGACAGATAGGAGTTTCTCAGTTCACCGAGGCGAATATTCTTCGACAGCGACCCCACTTACTTGTGGGGTCACCCGAAACTGCATTCTGGGTCCATTTGTAAAAAATGTAATATTCCTTTTCATTGTTTTGCTGATGATATACAAATCTATTTGCCTATAAAAACAAACAATAAAGATTCAATGTGGCCTGTGCTGAACTGCTTAGAAGATATCAAAAACTGGATTCAATCTTAATGCAAAAAAGACTGAGATCGCTGTTTGGAAGACTTGGATGACTCTGATGGAACTCTTGGCCAGTTAGCTTCTCACAATCAATCTTCCGCTAAGAATTTTCTCCTCAAAGAAGAATAAAGAATCTCCTTCAAATTTGATCAACAGATTAGTTCGGTTGTCAAAACGAGCTTTTTTCAGTTAAGACTTTTACCCAAGGTAAAGACCTGTCTCTTTCCCAGTTATTCATGCTTTTATTACCTCTCAGTTAGAACAGCTACCTATTCATACAAGAACTGTTCAGACCGTAGACATCCTAGACCCACCTCTTCACGTTGGCATTGACCTTGACTTTTTTACTTTGATATACGTTTATCTTGGTAGTTTCAGCCTGTTCAGCACTTTGTTCAACTGTGGTTGTTTTAATGTGCTATACAAATAAACTTTGACTTCACTTGACTTGATAACTTCTGGTGTATTGTTGATAGTATTGATGATGCTGATAAAAATTGACAGAGGGTGATGAGGGGTGTATGATTGTGCATAGTTGCTGCACAAGGTTGTAAACATGGTTGAACAAATGTATATTACAGGTAAAAGTGACATCGGTATGAGGTAGATAGATAAAAAAACTAAACAATATGATAAAAACAGTATTGTAGTCTCTCACGTCAAGTCTACTAAATAATAAGGAAGGGTCTTATTGTACAATATCTGGGTAGGAAGGGTTGACTTTCATTAACAGTTGCTTAACACAGATCAGAGAAATAGCAAAGTAGATGCAAATGGAATCAACTGAATGAATGAAAACAGTTCTGTTAAAAAGAGAAACTCAAAGCAGCAAACTGGTGAGCATTACATGACTATCATATGGTAGTATCATATTAATGCTAAAATAAAATGTACATTACGCTGAATTCATAGACAACAGGTAAACAGAAAACAGGAAAATGTCCCACTGACATTTGGTAATGTGCACTTAGTTAAAAAAAAAGGCTTGTGTCTGGTATACATTTGTTTTAAATAAAAGCCTTGGCGTAAATAACCACTATTTGAAAAATGCACGCACAAAACACGCCTCATCTCTCTCTTATCTCTAAACATCACACACAAACAAGTGAAACAGTTTGTGACTGCTCGTGCGGCTAATAATACTTTTGCTGAATTTACTGAAAATGTACTGAATGTGTCAACTCACACACAGCTTTCTTAAACCCAACCCTACACATATTGGCCGCTGAGGCCTGATTCTTGTCTAAACTGTGTGGGCAGCAAAAGGGGTTGGTGGGGCGGGGGAGTTTTGGGGGTGGGGTAACCATGGGAACAACAGTATAAAGGGGTAGCTATGACTCAGACACACTGGCTTCCTCCCCAGAACAATTTCCCCCTCACATGCACACACATATACATACAGTATGATGTGCAAAAAGTGTAAAAAGTTACACATTTTTGCGCACTAATGCACCAACAGTCAAACACCCAAAATGATGACTAAATGACACTAGCCAGAATCCACAAGACCACACGTCTCAAGAAAGCAGTTGTGTTAAAGTGGAAGGTCAGGGCGTCGCTGAGAGTTTACATCATGTGGAAAGAGGAGGACTTCCACAGTACATCAATATTAAGCAGACAAAGCACATGACTGTAGTCCAAGTTGGCCTGGTGCTCAGATGGGGAGGATATGATGCTGGCTTGAGATAACTAGAGAGATTAGCTGCAGAAGAGACAGCGACGTGGCATAAATACCATCTTCTTGTTTTGCTCTCGGTCGGGATGTGTGTGAGGAAGTGGCAGATACCACGAGAGTGGAAGTGGAAGGTTCCTCACTAAGGAGAAGTATGTACAGGCAGTGAATTAATAGCTTTTGTGGCAATTTTCTTGCAAACCACAACCATTACAGTACATCTGAGTGGCAGAACAGGATAGCACAGTGCAGTCCGCCCACCCATGTCAGTCAACTGCACATACACTACTAAAGAAGTTGGCAGCTTGTGGCTTTGCACCCAACGCACGTCACTGAGTGCAAAGAAGGGAAAGTTAAAGGTGACAAGAAGTTAACATCAAATGGGCTCTAAAAGACAAGATGACAGTCACAGAAAAGGAAACTTATTCTTGCAAAAAAGCCAATAAAGCTGATTGATAATTAAAGGAGGAATGAGTAGGATTTTGCTAAAAAACTAAAGATAGACTGATACAAAAATAATCCCTCGCAATCATCACTTATGACCCACTGGAAGGGTGTGTCTGTATCTGCAAAAACCCTGCCCTATGTCTGTATATTCTTATTTTGCAATGGGTGTGTTGCACCAGAAGGACTGTGTGTCAGATCGTAAGCGCCAAGTGAATCCAACTCATTCTGCTTTCAGTAATTAATGTTTTTATATTTAATGATAATATTCTACATTTTTCTTATTTTCACTAAATCCTATGAAAAGACCAAAACCACCAATGAACTGATCCTAAAAACCAGTGTTGTCTGTGTATCCAAAGCGTGATATACCTCCATTGTTGTCCAAAAACGATAAAAAGCACGCCAATGAGCCACACTGTCACACTGGGTGACATGTTCATTCATTACCATGAAAACACACCATACTTTATTTGACTCAGTCCCACAAACAACTCCCTGCTGCGGAATATACTCACTCGGGCAGCAAAGCCGCAGCTGAAAATAGCCTCCAACAAATACATTATTTACTCCTGTTCGAGTAACGTTTGTGAAAAAAATTGGGTCAAACCTGTTATAAACACATCCTCAGCAGAGGATACATAAGTAGTGTATTAGTACAGTAGCATCGCTTCCCTTGACCTGGGCTGCACCAGCACCACGTTGCACAAAGAGATCCGATCACAACGTAGGCAGAGTCAAGACAGCAAGAATCCTTATCAGTTACCAATCGGATGTCATTCCAGATACGGATGGCATGTAAACACAAGGTGTAGGTGGGGTAACAATGAGCAACCAACAGATCCAAGCTTATGAGCCTCTTTTAGCTCATTGTTTTGATTTTACGACCGACTCATTTACTGTGGCAATATGGTTCAATCTCAGTAGCTTTAAAAAGCTCAGGTAGACTCACTGTACGTGGTTTATATTTACTTACAACTGATGCTTAACCAAACTTACGTACAGAGCTACAGCGATTAATCAATTACTCGATCAAAGTAGAATTATTTATAAAAAATCGGAACTACTTTCATGCAGAAAATAACAAATATTTACTCTTTCCAGCTTCTCAAATATGAGGATTTTCTGCTTGTTTGTCTCATATGATGGTAAATCACATACTTTTGGTTTTGGAGGGATTTAAGGACATCACTTTGGGCTTTGGGAAGTGGTCATTGGTGTTTTTTCTTTATGACATTTCACAGACTAGACAATAGATAAAATAATTAAAATAATCGTTACAGCAGTTTGCAACATACGACACTCATGTTGGTGGTGATACATTGTTTGTGTTGGCAGGGCTAAAAGTGACAGACAGGAGGCCTCGAAGAAGACAAGAGGCAGAACATTTGAAAGTCTGCAGACAAAACAAAACTCCCACTCAAGTGGTCAAGAAACACACACATACAGGAACTGAGCGTCCTCCGAACAGCTGCAGTCAGTTTAGATAAGAGGAAATTGCACATACAGACACACTGAACTCTGCAGAGCCATGCTGATATTTCACTGGTTCACAGCGGACCTGTGTTTGGTTGTGGGTACGTTTCAGCGGTGTCGCTGATGATGTCAAGAACAGCTGCGTGTTTCTGTCGGTAAAACATTTAGCTGGACTGCAGCCCGCTGCGAGCCAAAGCCACCCACTCCAACTGTGGATCAGATCACAGACTTCAGCAAATTCTCCCACACTGAAGGAAGAATTCCAACAATTCTCTGCTCACTATTCTGATGCATCGCAGGAAGTTGTTTTGTGATTTACTCCCTCAACCTGCACTGTCTGTTTCTAATTCCCAGTTCTCCCAGTTTCCCAGGATGTCTTTTGAGGACCCACAGATAATAACTGCATTCAAACTTGCATTCAAAATGGGTTTTCAATGTAGGTGGAGAGAGCAATGGTGACAGCGACAGCTTAGCAAAACCAAGAAGGAGAGTGAAAGTTTTTCAGTTCCTGGTGAAAAACGAAAAATGTCTTTTGGTCACATTGTATTACTTTCTATACTAATGACGATAAAGAAACTGCGCTCCTTCACTATACGGTATGTGTCTGTAGAACTGTTGAATCTTTGGCTTCAGTTCTGAGGGACTGAAGGTCATCCTTTATTCTCCCTGAAAACTGCAGCAACAGCAGAATTACAGAAAGCTCTCCACTGTAGGTGTGATGTACTGTCTTCAGGTGTCTTCATTATGTTCTCAGTAATGAACATATCATTACAATATATTTTACACGTGTACCTAATAAAGTGGCCACTGAGTGTAGATCTTGAATACTAGGTTAAGTAATAACTAGACAATAGTAGGCAACTTGGCAACTTATTCCTCTTGCACGAATGTCAGGGATGGATTAACCCACTCCGAGCATAAATTAGCAGAGGCCCCCTCCACCATGTTTCTGTGCATACATCCTGTCACCTTCAAATAAACAAATTCAACAGATTTCTAAAACGATACAGACCAAGTTAATGCAAATGTGAACATGACGGTATTAAAACCACAGGCACATGAAAGACCTGATTAAAGGCCCCTATGATTTCCGTTTTAGCTGTTATTTTGTGGTGCATATTACAGTCAATTTTGCAATTAATTAAAGCACACACACACACAGTGAATCTGGGCGATAGCCTGCTTTTCCCAGTTGGTAATCCGGCCTTGACGGTTGTGTATAACTGTGCCTGTGAGTGTTTCCCTTGAGGCTATAGCTGTGCATTGTTTACATGCAGCAGAGACCAAGGTCCAATAGAAAGAATGCATACAAAAGGAACAGAAAATAAGTATTTTAGACAATGCTTATCTTCATTACTGGTTAATTTTATAAAACATTCACTCGTTTACTTAAGAAGTTATTCAAAGGAATGTCTTCTGCGTGCACAAACTAAAAAGCAGCATGAAAAGAAAAAGGAAGTGCCCTGCATGTGGCATGTGTGAAATAATCAGCTAATTTGCAAATGCACTTAATTGATTGATTATCTGTCCGCCAAGCATGCAATCCCCTCATCTCCACGCACAGTGTGCAACAGCGCAGTGCTGTGGGGAAGGCTGGCGACGATGGGAGGAATGTGACAGTCAGGCCCGTTTCATCCACAGAGACGGGGAGCTGTGTAACACAATGGGCAGACAGACAGAGAGTGAATGTAAACGTGTCAACATCTGCAACTCATCAGCGTGACCCGCCGCGCCGCGCACACCCACGCGCAGAGCTCTCTGATCGGGAATAAAAGCCTCGGAAACTGAGAGGAGCAAAAAAAAAAAAAAGAAAAAGAACAAACACAAAAAAAAAAAAACGCCAAAGCTGTGCGGCCACTTACAAACAGCTCGGCCGTGTCTGCAGGGAGCGACGTCAGGGGAGGCGAGGCGGGGAGGAGAGGAGAGGAGAGAGGGAGGAAGGAAGGAGAGAGGCTGAACCCAGCGCGCATCTGGACCGGGCGTTCATTCCTGCCCATCCAGATGCGCAGAGGCGCTCGAGGCTATTTTTGGGGCATTGAGCGAAAAAAGCACACACACACAAACAAAAAAAAAAAAAACAGCGGTGCATCTCACCCATTTATGTGTCCCGGTGTGCTGGCGGCGCTGCTGCAGGCTGCTCGGTAACGGGGGAAGGTGGTCGCTTCAGGTACAGAGGGGGTTTGCACCGGACCGAGCCGCAGCCTCCTGCTCCTGCCACAGATCCGCTACAGCAGCGCTGAGACGGGAGGAGCGTCGGATGAAACCATATTCCTTCCTCTTTTTCTTTTTTTTTTTCCTGTCTCCGGTGACACGACAGAGAAGGCAGAGCGAGGACCCAGAAAACGGAAAAGCGCTGATGAACCAACCTCTCTCTCTCTCTCTCTCTCTCTCTCTCTCTCTCTCTCTCTCTCTCGCTGCCTTCAGGTGCACCGCGTAAATTCCGGCTTCTCCGATTTGCGTTTTCGTCACAGGGCAGATGCGGGAGCAGTGTGACGCAATTTGTTGCACCATGGATGAAGCACCCAGAACAGATGGCGGTGACACAATTACTCTGTGTTGTGCAGACCTCAATACTTGCAATGAGCTGCTTTATGATAAAGAACAAACATGGTGATTCATTTTGATTATTGCAAATGTGTTCCTCTTGAATAAAGACCACATTTTCGCCACTTTCAGGGATTGCCTAAACATTAAACTAGTGCCCACTGTACATTACTCACACACATCCTCATGTCACTGACTTCCACATCTCACAACCTAATTTACTTCTTAGTATTTCGTTATTATATAAACATAATAAAGAACAGGCTGGGTTATGACAAATTACTTATCTAGTCTCGTAGAAATACAGATTGTCTTATTTTGTCTGACCGACAGTCCAAAACACAAATACGTTCATTTTACTGTCACATGTGACAAAATAAGAATGAAATCTATATACAGACATGTTGTATACTGAAAGGAATAGTCTATATAGGCACGTGAAAAATTGGGTCTTGTGATACTACAGAGATCAATAGTGATATATAGAATTATAATAATGATATTGATCAAAAATAATAAAAAGAGTACAAAATACAAAACAGGATGAAAAAAGATAATAATCAGAAATCACACTAATCTGAATTTGCAAATCAAGATGTTGTATTCTAGAGAATAGGAGAAGCAGACTTAATATAAGGCCTGTAACTGATGTTAATTGAATTGATGTTTAAATCCATATAATTAATTGATTCATTTAATCAAATTATTTCAACAAAACGTTGTATGAAGAGTCTTTTCTATAAATAGTATAGTATGATGCAGTTTATTTTGCTAATTATTGTTAAAATGTTTAAAATAAACAAGAAAACTCAGTATCAGTAACTTCTATCACTTTTTTCAGGGTTGTTCATGCGCGTTTCATTAAGATCGTCAACATTACCGACAGCCCTTGAAGGCAACATATCTCTAAACTCAAACCTCACACCTGTGAAGCCCAAATCTCGCGATATTTAAGTCTTAATGTATACCACATTGCATTGCTCATATGGTGAACTCAAACTGACTACCTGGGGTTTTACTGTATAATCAGTGAAATCTGGAGGTCAAACTGTTTTGCGTAGACTTCATTAAATAATAGTTTAAATGTACAGACACCTTATTAAACATACAGTACACACACACACACACACTAATGCTAAGCCTTGCAGTGTTGTTGTCCCTTCTGGATCAAACTACATGCAGGGGAGAAATGTGCTGGCAGCAGCAGAAAGAGGGCGATGAAATGATGCAGCAGTAGCCGAGAGAAAGAAAGAGATGAGGAATTCAGATTATTTTTAACAATCAGCTGAGACTCGGGTGAAGTACAGTGACGGAGCAATCTGCTGCACAGACAGTGAAGAAGAATCTCAAATGATAAACTAGTTTGACCAGAGATATCTGTGAATGCATCTCAGGTATCTGTGAAGCACGAGAGTCGATACTTGCGTGACCTTGACTTAAAATCTACTGTATCCGCATTTCTCATTGCTTAATGACTTAAAGTATTTAGTTCAAAACTGTCATCATATCAAAAAATATCCATACTGTGGGTGTGGAAGTGTGTAAAAGCCCTTAAATTATCCATCACATTCATCGTCAAAGCAACAGTAAGAAAGAGTCGTAGCTGCCGTGCCCCTATAATTAAGTTACAACAGAAATAATCTTTACTTAAAGAAAGTGTTTGATATTTTGGGAAATAATATTATTCGATATCTTTGCCACAAGTGATAAGAAGATTGATACCACACTTATACGCTTTTTAAGATCAGGGACTGGAAATGGAGGGAAACCCTGTAAAACTGACTGAAAGTTGTTGTTTTTACACAAACACATATAGATAGATGGATAGACAGATTTAATGTGTTGCTATCCATTTCCCCTTACTTCCAGTCTCCTGGTTTGGATGTGACAGTGGTACCAATCTTCTAACTCTCTGCAAATGTACCACTCTGACATATCTGTCTGTTAATTATGGAGGCTGCAGCCAGTCAGTTATGACCATTTGTTAGAAGGAGTTATGGCCTAAAGTGCTGCTAGACATCTTGTGCCATATTTCTCATATTTTGTGAATCATTTAAGCCTCAGGAGTCACTTTGAATTGCAACACTCAGACACCATTGCATCTGTTTCAAGTTATCTCAGTTGCAGTCGAAACAGGATGGAGAGACCATCACACGACCCACAACACCCGATAAACCTTTTTACAAACCAGTTTCCTGAGTAACACAGTGAACCACATCTGAAACCCCTTGTGATATGTAAACAAAATAGATAAACAAAATGTGGTATATGGTGACAGCTCTTCGCCCACATGGATGTCCTCTGTGTTGCTGTATGTGCAGTTTGTCTTCAGAAAGACAAAATTGTTTCCTCATCCAGGGATGGAGGTTAATTCTCTCCAGAGAGGAGAGGTAATTTTAACACGAAGCGCTAAGGTGACACCATCTGGGACAGTGTTGCTATTACATGATGTGCTCAGCCCCAATTAAATTTTGCCACCTACCGTACATGTGGAAACACACACACACACACAGTGAGACGTCTCAGTAGTGCAGAGACACTATTTCTAGCACCTCCAGCACTCCCTTGCACACATTTGCTGTTTGATGGCATCTGCAGTGTTGCGTTTAAGGCATTTTAGGGACCGTGTGAAAATTACTGGATTTATATCCTCCCCTAGAAAAACTGCAACACCCTCCCACTCATTTCTTAACAATTTCAAGCTCAATCACTGCATTATTTCTGCTTCATCCATTGGAAGAAAAGATAGGGTAATGGTGAGCATGTGTTTTATTATTGGTTAACTCTCTATTATATATTTAACTTTACTGTTGTTCTGTTTAAGTGAGCAATAAAGTGAAGCAGACTGTTTTGCAGGGGGGCACAAAGTTGAATTTAAGACTTTAATACCACATAAAATGCAATTTAATAGATGTTTCACAGTGATATGAAAGTATGATAGAAAGCCACTAGAGAAGATATGAATTATTATTATTATTATTATATCACTTTTTTTCAGTTCTTACCAGCATTTAAAACAACAATTCCTAATAGGATTAATTAAATTAACGCAACGTGGACCAAGAGCGACAGAAAAATCGTACAAAAAATGATTAATTAATTTAACTTGGTTAAGTTTTTGCTACAATCAACACATGCCCATCATGAGACGATGAGCTTCCTACAGTAGCTACAGAGTTTTCTACAGGGAACTGCCCCCTGCAGCACAATCCACTGTTGAGACAATCCCATAACACCCTCTATAAAGATTTACCTCTACTGTTTCTCAAAGTGGACATATTGATCCTACAGCTAGTCGAAAGAAAGCCCCGTTACAGACCTTTATGATCCATGACACACACAAAAAGCATGTTTGATATAATTATTTAATCCATTTTTTTTTTTTAGTAAATCTTGCAAAAAAAGAATGAAATAAAAATGGGGCACGAAAGCATTTAAAACTTTTTCCTGCTCTGCTTCAGCAGAGAAAAAATGCATACTGTATCCCCCCAATAATTTTCATACTGTCCCTTAGTTACAGTTACTGACTGAAATGTCTCTTTATACCCACATTTCCCACATTGTAAAGTCCTGCTCTGCAACAGTTTGCACGAACAGATGACTGCCAAGAAACCATCTGTGATGCTACTGCAGAGTGACATCATATTACTGTAAATCTCTTTCCCCGCAGGATGTGGTGGTGTGTATCATTTCCCATCAGAGGGGATTATTGATCAAAAGCAGTATTTATAACAGTGTCTACTTCACCTTCTGTTAATGATTCTGTTACTGTAGTAAAACAACTTGAAACACAAACACGTTTTATTCTCTTGGTTGTTTGTCAGAGAGGAGTGGCCTTAAAAAGGATTGGCCGAGTGGTGGAGGGAGAACACACGGAGGCCGGAGTAATCTTCACCCAGTGTATGTTTTATCAAAATGAAAATAAAGTAGAAAACAAACTTGCAGCCAGATGGCAGCAGAGCAGCACCTGCCAAACACCTCCACCAACTTCCAAAAATGGAGCATCTGCCCCTTGCTTTTAAACAGGAAGTTCCTCCTACAAATAAAGACAAAAACTAACAAAGTTAGTTCGTAACCAACTGAGGCAATCAAATAAGATTTCTGAGAGGCTGCAGCTTCTCAGCACCCCCTAAAATTAGACATAATAAGAACCATCAGTTAAACTTAAAACGACCTTCTCCTTTTTTTTTTTACTGAGAATTATATGCGTAGTGCACTAGTATTTGTGGTCAGAAACTTAACTGCAATTAGTTCCACTGTACAGTGACACATAAAAGGCACTAGTACAACAGGATGTGTGATTTGGTTATAGCTCTAGGTTATGAAATATTTCTGGTAACTAGAGCTTGGCCTAAATTTTTGGCAGATTATTAATTTAATAATGTTTGAAGTACCGTACTTAAGAGAGAGAAAGGGACAGAAGTGGAGACACGAAACAAAAACTGATCATTTGATCAAAAAACCTGGTGTAACTTTGTATAATTCTCAGGTTTATCAGTGAAGGATATGAACTACATTGCAGACTGGAGTCTAACAGCACACAGTCTCATATGAACGGGTCCATCGCTGCTTGAATGTGTCCTCTCTGCGCTGCATTATTATAAACTATGATAACCTGATCAGGGGTCCAGGTGTTGTCTCACTTCCTCTTCCTCTCCTGGCAGTTTTCATGCATTAGCTCAGTGCTCCTGTGACATCCAGCGTCCCTGCCAGCAGGTGACACAGAGGGGAGCTCATTGACATTTGATTCGAGTGTATTAATAAATTAATTGAGTAGTTATTTCATTTTACCTACATGTGCTTACATTGCTAAAATAACATCAGCCAAGGCTACGCAACTAGAACTACAGATCCATTGTGCTGTCAAAATTAAATAAAAAATAGAACTGCAGAAACTGGAATATGCTTGGCCAGTGTTCAGCCGGCAAACAGGATTAAACGCGGCGTACTAACAACTCAGTCGTTTTACCTTTGGGGGATTAGCACCATAAGAAGGTCAGAGGCATCAACAGCTACTGTTTGATTGTTGTCTTCAGCTCCACCCACGGCCAACTGCATTTCTGTGCTTCAGCAATGTCAAGGGCGAAAAAGATTGTTGGAGCTTCCTATGTATAAACTGGTTTCAGGTGACATATGGGCTAATATTTTTTTTTTCTTTTCTGGTAGGCGTAATTTTTAGTACTTTCCATCAGTGAGTTGGTCAAAAACATGTTTATCCAATAAAATAAAAGTTCTGTGACGCCCACTTTAATTTTAAGGTGTATAGTTGTGTTTGTGCTCCTACAGGTTTTATTCCCTGTTTGCACTTAATCCCTTGTTCAGCCTGTTTAGTGTCAGTGGAGCAGCAAAAGTCATCACTCCTTAAAAAATAAATAGGTCTGTCTCCAACTACAGAATAATCTCTTTTAACCACTTTTTAGACTGTTGTGTTCAAGATCATTGCATTGTTAAAAAATGCTCTAGAAAGAAATGTCTGTCTTTCTCGTGAAGAAATAAAGGATGAGACAGTTGCTACAGTGGAATTATGAAAACTGTAAACAAATGTATTTGCATTAAAAACAGCTTGAAAGATTCTTGGATTAGCTGGAATATGCATCTTCACAAAGCTGAAAACAGGCTTTTTTGTTGTGTTATGATGATCTTATAGACCATGATGCATTGCTGTAGATTTAACTACCGTACAGTATATACATTTGTTAAAATTATCTCAACCATAAACATCTACAGCAGTAAAATACAACATACACATTAATGCAGTGGTGATATTAATCCAAAAACATCATAATAATAACACCATAATAAAATACTAACAAGGACCATTTTACTGCACAATGAGTCCTTTTACAGTACATTTGAGACTTTAAGTACATTTTACTATACAATTACTTGTTTTTGAGTACGGAATGCAGGACTTTTACTTGTAGTGGAGTATTTTCACAGTATAAGTGCTTTTACCAAAGTAAAGGACCTGAATACTTCCTCCGAGTTGGCTTCACCTTTAAGGATGCGTACATGACTGATTGAGAGATGACAAAATTTATTGTGAAAATGTCAGTAGAAATTTCGAACATGAAAAATATAACATTGAATTCAGTATAAACTTATTGATTTTATATGGTAAATGTTACGTAGATAAATGCATGATAAGATTTCTTTGTGCATTTAAAGAATACATTAAGACTCTAAAACTTATAAACACTTAAAAAAGTATTTAACCTGTCAATCTGTACTGTGAACTCTTTAAAAAATATATTTTTATCATAATTTAAATTAATGAAATGTATTTATCCCAATATTTATTATATTATATATATTTTATTTATTATTATAATTTTTATGTATTTATTTAAATTCACATTCTTGTTTCTTTGTACACCATTATGTTGAAGATGTTTGTATAGTTAAATCTTTTTCATGGCCTGTGACGTAAATGTGTTCTCAATAAAGATATATAAAAAAAAAAAAGGAAAATAAAAAGATAACGTCATGACGTAGGCGGAAGTAGCGCAGCCCTATAAGGACACGGCTGAGCTCTTAGCAGCACGAAGAAGACGCAGGTGCGGCGGAAAGGTGAGATGACTGACATCCACACACGTTTTATTCCCTCTTGTCTTATAAAAGCAGCTTGTTGTTGAGCTGCTTTGCCGTCCTGCGACACCCGGAGGACACCGGACGTGCAGCTAACGAGCTAGCCTTCTCAAAATGATACTGCAGATATTACCTGTCCGCTCCTTTGTGACTGAGGCGACCGCGTTTTCCCTGTAAATCCGTATTATTATTATTATTTATTATTATTAGTTATTAATCGACTAAATAACTGGATTTTAATATTTGCTTTTGATATAAAGCGTTTTATTTTGTTTCGTCTCCTGGTGTACAAATATAGATGAATATTCACGCCCCCCAAAAATGTAAAATTTAAAATAAATCTGATGTTTAGGCATTAAAAACAATCAAAATGTGTCTGGAGGAAATGTTTATTCTCACTTAGACAGGAAGAGATCACATGTCTCCTAACCTTATGTAACCATTTCTCAACGGTTTTTTTTCCTCCACACACATAACTCTTTATTTCATTATATTTTGTTAATTTGAAAACTAATAATAATAATAAAATGTGTGCACTTGATATTTTAACTTTATCACCAGGGTTTGGTTGGACAGTGTGACAGGCCTGATGATTCATGATGACAAAAAAACCCTGAGTAATAGAGCTTACTGATCATTTTCATAACCATTTCAGTCATATTTAAAGCAAAAATGCAAACATTTGCCTGTTTCAGCATCTAAAATGTGTAGATTTGTTATAATAATAAACTGAATATTTGCATAGTGATGCTTTTGTGTGTTACCTCATTCTAAAGGGAATATTTATTTAGGTGTTAGACTGTAATAGGATAAAAAAATACTATGCAACTATTCTAATAATTAAGTTATTAAATGAAAAAGCATCCCCCAGTGTCAGCCTCTTAAATGTGAGAACGTTCTTATTTTCACTTATTTATATCACTTTTAAATGTAATATCTTTAGGTTTTGGCCTGTTGGTCAGACAAAACAAGCAATTTGAATATTCTGGCTTTAGGACATTGTGTTGGGAATTTTGCACTATTTTCTGACGTTTGATAGACCAAATGATTAATAGATAAATAATCTGCAGATTAATTAATAATGACGTTGATGATTAATTGCAGCCCTACTGGAGACACTGCGCTTAAATGGCCTCAAACATAATTTCTGTACAGAAATTATAGTTAATATCAGCCTGGCTGATGTTTCTATTGGGCTGTTATCAGCAAAAACACAAGGCCGAGTTTAGATCCTGTGCAGACTTTCTCTTGGGGCATGACTGAGCTTTTCAGGCTCAATTCAATTCTGTTTTCAGTTTCTGCCCAGTGACGAGAGGGGAAATAAACTTCATGAGCCAAAGTCAATGTGGACACGAGCCCCCTTTTCCCATTTTTATGTCGTTTTCTTCACTAAATGATTGTATGGAGTCTGGACGCAGATCAGTGTATTTCCTGCTTTTGCTAGACCGGTTGGCTTGTTGCATCAGTCACCTCCTATAAGGAAGAGCACTTAACCCAAAAGTCTTTAGGGGGGAGCTGTGGGCTGTCAGTTGGAGCAGACAGCGTTTCACAGGCTCAGACTGACGCCTGAGCGTAGTCTGCGTCTGACATGTTTGCAAATGAAACAAAGGTATCGTTAAGATGGGGAAACAACACCTAAAGGTCACGCCCACTAGGTGTTAAAACCGTCTCTGTTATGCAATTATCTGTGTGTAAAGTGAAGGTCAAAGCAGTTCCTGGATGTCATTTGAGACGTTTGAAATGTTCCGCTGAGACTGGTTGAATATATCATTCATAATTGATTAAACGTCGTTCTGCTCCTGTTTTGTTGTTTCTTTGTGATGTCCGTTGCCTTTACAATCCATTGGATTATTTGATGTGAATTTGCTCATATTTGCCATATCATCATGCAGAGAAATGGTAAAAACTCACAATTCCTTAAAACCCAGAGGTCTAAAGCTAATGTCTTCAAATAACTTGTTTTATCGAAAACCAAAAGACATTCAGTTTACATTTATATCAAACAGAGAAAAGCAGAAAACCCTCATAATGGAGACACTGGAACCTGAGAGTTTTGGCATTTTTGCTGAAAAAATAGCACAGAAATGGATGAATAACAATGTACAGTAGTAAGGCTGGGCAACGTGGAAAATCTGACAGGAAGGTTTGTTTTGTCACATTTCAGCAAATTGAAAACCAGACAAATCAAAGTTTATTTAATGAATGGATGAAAAAACTGTTTAAAAATCCAATATTGCCATAAATCAGTGCAGCAAAACATACACAAACAAACATACTTTGTACTATATATAAAATAATGTGTATAGAAAGTGTTTTCAATGCTGCTTGACCTGTTGGGGTTTCAGCCTCAGTGAATAACAGCCTGTTTACAGAGAAAACACTCTACCCTGCAGACCTACAGGAACAGTCGCAACTCTGTTAGAAACCTGACTCACCACACGTCCTTTCCCCTCCTCATCCTCTTCACCCCCCCCCCCCCACCAGCTTTCCGTCTGCTTTTGCTCGCTTAATTTGCCACTCACAACCTCATCTGCTCTGTTTTCAGAATAATAACAGCAACAATGGATCGAGTGAGGTCAGCGTTCAACAGCGTGGTGAGTGTTTGACTTTTTACACTTTGTGTTACATGTTTTTTTTTTATTATTATTATTTTTGTATCTGGAGTGAAGGGATATCAACTGGTTAAATGGACAATAAGACGTTGTGCTCCATTTTGCAACTTTTACCAATAATTAGGCCTTTGTAAGCCGTCCTCCCATGCAGCTGTGGGATCAGACACACATTGCTGTCATAGTTTTCACTCTTATCTCTCTCCCTCCTAGTTTAAAAGTGAGCGGTACAGCAGGTTCACTCTGCAGCCGGCGGAAGACGGAGAAAGACACGTCGACGTCAGACTGTCCGATGACCCCTCAGATGACGCCACAGAGGCCGGGGGCTCTCCGAGCTTCAGGCCGGCCGCTCTGCATCAAAGCCGCCGTAACGTTTGCTACCTGGCCCTGGGAACCCTGCTGATATTTATCATCGGTAGGATCATCGTTTTTTTTCTAAATGCTCAATATTTAACATGATGTTTGGGCTAAAACTAACAATTATATTAACTTTTTTTATTAATCTGACAGTTATTTTATAAACGAATTAGGTCAGAAAGTTGTGAAAAATGCCCCTTGCTATTTCTCTGAGGCCTAGTTGCTGTTTTTAAATGTCTTGTTTGGGCCAACCATCAGTCCAAACCCCAAAATATTCACCGGCAACCATGTCATTGTTGTCACAGTGTTTGAAGGCACCTTAAAGCAGACCTGCAGGGATGTGGTCCAGTTTCTTGGTGTTGGTAATTTTATCAGTGGAGTTAGAAAGCTTTTTTTTTTTTTTCAGTTCTTGTGTCTTTGTACCATTTGTCCTCCAGGCTACCTGGTTGGCTACATCAGCCACCATAAACCTCGGGTGGTGCCGGTTAACGGTGGCACAGAACTGGTGAGTACGTCAGCTCCAGTTGCCCCAGTTGCCCCAGTTGCGCCAGCTCCAGTTGCCCCAGTTGCGCCAGCTCCAGTTGCCCCAGTTGTGCCAGCTTACAAAGTTCAGATGGACTGGAAGGACGTCACCGAACTCCTCACGCAGAAACTCACCAGCCAGGCCTTCGACAAAACCCTGAGGTACACCGCTCATGTGCACACCTAAAAATCAATCTTATGTGGTCGTATTGAAGGTGAAAGAGAACACACCTTGCCCTACAAGCACCCAACAATCAAACAAACCAACTGCCAATTCATTAATAAGTAAATGATCCCAGTTAAAAGGTAAATCCTATGTTACAGTGTCAGTGTTTTGTACCAGCCAGGCACAGCTTTGTTCTGAATAGCCTCCAGGCTTCCTGTGAGAGGGAGAGGAATCATAAATATGAGTTAACTGGATGAGGAGGATCAGAGAACATTTTATTTTTAGAGTATTACACTGCAAACACTCAGAGAATACAAACGAGACAGGGAGAGGTTATAATGAGTGTGGTTATGTAAGAGAGGATATGCAGGGAGTTTATTCGACAGAAGGGGAGCTGTACACCCAAAATATTGTTGTTCATTTTTTTTAATGAAATCTTGGAAGAGTCGAATAAATAACTGGCATCAAGATGACGTAAGGGAGTATACGGAGCAATAAGACTTTTCGATGTAGTGAGGAACCAGTCAAAACCCAAACCCATCAGGACAGGTGTTAATATGATCAAATGACTTTGATCTTGTAAAGAGAAAAGCACATTGCAGTAGTTGATTGTGGATATTTATAAAAGGATAAACAAGGATTTTGGCGTCTAAATTGTAATTGAATCAAGAATGAATTGACGGTCATGGTATAATCACCTTTAATCTGAACTGTTCAGGGAAGCACAGGCCATATAGTACAATATGTTTATTTAATTGTTCATGTGACATTTATGTTGTCTGTTTATTTATGTGTGCCACCACAAATGGAAAGTTACAGTGTCGCTATTTGATAGGGGAAAAAATAAACCTGTAGACTGATCTGCAAACCCACAAACTGTCCTGTAGTTATTCTAAATGAGTTGTGCGTAGTCATTGTGGGAAGACTTTCATTGCAAAGCTCGGTATCTGTCATTTTGAAAGAGTTTTCCATAAAACAAGAGGTTTGTGCTTAGTAAAATTAGGGATGACATTTCAAATAAAACAGAGTATGTGTTCATAAGAAAGGTTATGAGTCATCTGTGGGCCTTTTTTTTTGTTGTTTTTTTCCTCAGAAGTGGTTGAACTGCACAGAAGTCATTTTAAAAGACTGAACTGAGACAAATATGGCAGAAAATTTTGATTTTGTTTCTCTGCAGGGACTTTGATCTGCCGAAACGTTCAGCAGGAAGTGAGGAAGATATGAATGTAGCAAATCGCATCTTTGACGAATTCAAGAAACAGGAGATGGATCCCTGGACTGACCTCCACTACGTTCAGCTGCAGACGCCAGACAGGTTGGTGAAACACACTTTTTACACCACTTTTCCACTTCCTTGGACCTTATGGCTGTTCTTGATGGCTGTTTATCTTCTAACTGTAAAATGCTCTGAATGTAAGATCTAATGCTTTATTTTACGGGTCTGTAATTTCCTAATAATTATTTTCTAATTTTTTAACCTCTGCAATCGTTCGTATTGGGAAATGGGGCCCATTTAAAATATAGGATTGCCAACTAAATAAAAACAAATAAATTATATTGTAACAACCTTTTGTCTTGTTATTGGCAGCAAGCGTCCAAACCGTGTCCTCTTTGGTTCAGATGTCTTCGAGCCTACAGGGTATCTGGCCTACAGTGCCACTGGGAAAGTTGAGGCAAGTTAAAACAGTCACATATTTATAGTCAAATCTTAAGATTTCTTGGGACGCTTTTCGAACGTAGCGACCCGTCGTGACTGGTGTTTGTGTTCGTAGGGAAAGCTGGTTTACGGCAACTACGGCCGTCAGGAGGATCTGGACGTTCTGCAGAAGAAGAACGTTGAGCTGAAAGGCAGCGTGGTGCTGCTCCGAGCTGGAAAGATCAGTTTTGCAGAGCAGGTACGTGCTGATTTGACCCCTTCATAATGCCTAATATCACTCTTTTTTTGTTTTTGTTTTTCAGGACCTTAACTAGAAGTCATTCATGTTTCTGATTGTGTTTCTTCAGGTGGATAATGCTGCCACGAAGGGGGCCTCTGCTGTTCTAATCTACCCTGACATTGAAGAGTACAAGTATCTTGCAGACACGGCACTCTACGGACATGTACGTTTGCACACATAACTGTGGCCATAGTAGGTTTGTAGCATGTCTTAAAAAGGTGTGGTATGGTCTTGTGTCTTGATTTTTGGGTGTGTCTCCAATTCAGGTCCATCTGGGTTCAGGCGACCCCTACACCCCTGGATTCCCTTCGTTCAACCATACCCAGTTCCCCCCGACTCAGTCCTCTGGGCTTCCCAAAATCCCGGCCCAGACCATCACCGCCAACATGGCTTCAACTCTTCTACAGTAAGGACAAACAAACAAACAAACAAACAAGCGTAAATACTAATTATATAATCCACCTTGCCTCCTTTTCCAGACTTTTATGGCAAAGTTTTCAAACTTATACACAAAATTAAACTTTCCACTTTTTGTTCATCGGTACACTTGAATATTTCAGGGTTTCTTCGAGATGTTTATGGAACATTAAAACTCTTAAATGAGTATAATTTGTACAGTACAAAAGTAAAAACATTGCTCACTTCCACTTCACCCAACTCATACAGCTCACATAAGCAGTTTCCTCCTGAATGTTTTTGTTTAATCCACATAAACACCTTATTTATTGTTTCATCTGCCATTTTAATTAGACCATAGAATAATGTATTTTATGCATCTTTACATATTTCTTTTGGACAGTTTTTCTTTCATGATATCTTTCACTCCAAAGAATGAACTTTGGTCACAGAAATAATTATTTTCTGGAGTTTAAAAAAAATGTTTTTTTTTTTTGTGACTCTCTTAAAGTAAATAAATTTGCCAAATTGGCTGAATAAACTGGAAAATGGGGCCACAGCGGTAAAATGTTCCTCTGCTGTCTGTCTCTATCCTCTCTAGGAAAATCGGTGGTCCTGAACCAGATGCAAGCAGTGGTTTTAAAGGCGGCTTCAGTTCGCTGGCCTACAGACTGGGAGGCAGCGAGAACATCACTGTGGAGGTGAACAACGTGCTGGTCAGCAGGGCGATCAACAACGTGTTTGGAGTCATCAAAGGATTCACTGATCCTGGTAAAACTGACTTTTCTCTCTCCTCTAATCATCTGCAGCAGGATTATCTTTTCTTCCTTGTACGTGAATATTTGTGTTTATGTTTTCATGTGTGAATCTGCAGATCGCTACGTTGTACTGGGAGCTCAGAGAGATGCCTGGGGTAACGGATACGCCAGGGCCACTGTTGGCACTTCAGTACTGATAGAGCTGGCCAAGGCTGTTCACAAGATGGTGGAGAACGGTAACAAATATTACATACTACACACTGTATACTCACAACATTAACATGACACGATCAGTGGAGTTCAAGGCAACTATAAAGGATGAAAAACTAGTGATGTTAGTTTCTCCTCTACTGTTGTAGTTTGTAGCAACTGTCCAAGGATTAGCTGAATAATAAGATTTTGTTGTTTGTTTTCTGTTTTCTTGTAGTTTGTTTGTGCGATTAATGAGAAGCTTGTCTTAAGCAATATTTAAATGCCAGTGCTGGGGGACTGCATTTTTTTTGTTACTATCCCTCCACTGCAGCTCAGCACAGAAACACTGTCCAGGTTAAAAAAAAAAAAAAAAAAGTATAACAATAAGACTTTAACTATAGAAGATATCCACTTGATCACAGATTTTACAGACAAACTTGCTCTTCTGGAAAACATTTTGGCACAAAATGAGGAATGTGGATTTTTTCCCCCAATAATTTATATTGGAAGCACTTTAGGAATGTTGTTATTATTTCTGTTCAATTTGCTCCATGTTGTTTTCACTATTTCCAATCTTCTGGTATCAGAAACACTCACAGTTGTTTCTCTGTAGCTGCTGTAGCCTTGATATGCAGTTACATTTTTGAGAAAACACACATCTGTTATGTATAAAGGAAACTTTAGTATCACAGTGTTTGTTTGCTGTTGTAGACTCTGTTACAGTGTGGTTGTGTGTGTGTGTGTGTGTCTGTAGGTGCTGCCGTTTATTTTTCTGCACAACATTAATTTCCCCCGTGACGCTCTTAAGGACAAGCGGTATAGATAATGGATGGTAAACATCAAAGTTATGTTTTTATGTTTTTTTTTTCTTCAGATGGGTTCAGGCCCAGGAGAAGCCTGGTGTTTGCAAGCTGGAGTGCCGGAGAGTACGGGAGTGTTGGCGCCACCGAGTGGTTGGAGGTAGAAACTAAATTGCTTTAATCTGGACATAAAAAGAAGAAGAAAATTTCTGCTGTACTACAAATGTTCTTGAACATGTCTGTGTTTGATTTTTTCAGGCTTATATGTCCTCTATTGACAGACGTGTTATCACCTACATAAGCCTGGATGGAGTTGTCATGGGTTAGTACAGTTCACACATGCAGTTTCTCTCTGTACTCAGATGTTTTTAAGTGATTGTCAGCTGACTGAGTTTATCTCCTCACAAGGTCGCGGGAGCTTTGTGGCCTCAGCAAGTCCGCTGCTCTACAGCCTCCTTGAGGGCACCATGAAAGGGGTAACAGCTCCACGCTTAATGCTGATCCGCTTCTGTACAAACCTGTAGTGTTTGTATTCACTTCAATTTGTTTCGTCCATGCAGGTGAAGAGTCCTCTTGGTTCTGGCTCTGTTTACGATATGGTGGGAAAAAGCAAATGGGAGGCCAATGCGTAAGTATATAAACAGTGTGTGAAGTCAGGTTTTCTCCTGAAGTTTCTTTGTCTGCCAAACGTTGTCTACTACATCTATTTCAGTCATTTTGTCAGGACAGTTTAGGCACATTTGAATCAGAAAGTATCTGGTGTAAGAGTAAGTAAACAAGATTATCAAAAGATATTGAGGTTTGATACCCGGCCTTCTAACCACCTTATTGCTGTATATAAAGAAGGATTTAATTTTGTGCAATAACTTTACATTACGATGTGCGCAGACTGAGGCCAATGTCCATGGACGACCCCGCCTATCCCTTCCTGGCCTTCTCTGGAATCCCCTCCATCTCTTTCCACTTCATCTCCCCCAGCGTGAGTCCTGATGCATAATAAACAGCCGATATTTACTGATAATATTCAGTTTACATTTACCAACAACAAGTTAAAATGGGAATGTTAACATGTACGTACTGTAACCCCTAACTGATCACAGGACAGGAGGTTAATAAACACAATTGTGGTATTATTGTGCAGTTTGCTGACGCTAGTTGATTCACGTGTGTTTGTCTAAAGACTGAGGCCTACGCTTACTACGGCACCAACCTGGACAACATGGATCACCTCAATTACCAAACCAACCATCGCACCAGTGAAATGACGGCGGTGGCAGCGCAGTTCGCTGGCCAGATGGCTCTACGACTGGTCCACGACCGCCTGCTCAGACTGGATGTGAGCCGATACAACAGTGCCATCACCAAGGCTGTAATGCCGGTCGCCAAACGCATCTACCAGCTCCGCCAGGTCAGTCTCACACTTTTTTTTAATGCTCTTGTTTACTCTTTATAAGTAGGCTTTTAATTATGTTCTTGACATCTGGCTCTAAACACCAGAATATACCATATTTGCATCTGTCAATGTTTATTCCCCTTTTTTTTGTTCTGCAGTCTGGTCAGCTGAATGAAGTGATGCCCACCTGGCTGAACCATGCAAGCGGCTTCTTTGGGCGAGCTGCTAACGGCATCAACATCGCCATCCTCAACACTGATTTAAAGGACGAGGAGGCCTGTCGGATTCTCAACGACAGGATAATGACGGTAAGACGCTGACACCTCTGCTGTGTAGTCTCATGCATATTTAAAATGTTGTTAATTATATTCACAGTCCAGACTATAGCGAGCTCCCGGTTGTGAACGCTGGTTTCTGGTATATTTAAACATCTCAACACCTCAGTGATGCATTAGGCTGTATTTATTTACTTTTTTTTTTCAAATCGTTCTAGGTTGAGCACTGCCTCCTCTCTCCGTACGTGTCCCCCACTGAGACTCCCTTCCGTCACCTCCTGCTGGGTCGGGGCTCCCACACTTTGGCGTCCCTCGCCGAGATCACCGACATGGAGAAGCTCCACACCCAGCTGGCCCTGGCCACCTGGAGCCTGCAGGGATGTGCCAGCGCCTTGGTGGGGAACATCTGGGACATCGCTGAAGAGTTTTAAAGAAGGGGGGAGGGGGGTGGGGGGGAGTTGTGAGGGTGGGTGGTCGTGTGTCTCGTTGAAAGGAAATTTGAGGTAGAGCAGAGAGAGGAGCTCCAATATCAGCACTTAAGCACAAGCTGTCAATAATGGGTTGACCCCTACCCCTTTAAAAAAACAGGCTTATAATCAGTTTTTGGGGGTCGTAAACCCACAAAGGTCCAGGAGGAGATAGAAAAAGTGTAAATTCTTAAACACTGTGAAACAAATACTTGAAGAAATTAAATGCTACTGACAAATCTTCCTCCACTTCAACACATCGGACCAGTCAAAGCCTTTGCTGTGACCTCTTGCCATCAAAACACTGAGAAACCTTATTTATACTTAAGTTTTTTTATCAGTGGCAGTGCCCACTATAAAGTTATTGTTTGTCTTTTTATACGACGTTATCGGAAGCAGTGCCTTCCATAATTATGACGGTTATACTGTCTCATCCTACGGCAGCATCTGCTACAGAAATGACTCCTCAACTGTTGCTTACAAAATGGAGCCTTCATTTCTTTCTTTTAGTATAAAGATTACAGTCGAAATGGTGATTTTTCTGAAATTACTTGATGAAAATGTGGCGCATATCAACGGCGCTTCACTCGGCCATGAAAATAATGATTTAAAAAGCATTAAAAGGGAGAAATGAAGGGTAGAAAATAGTTTTCCAGATTTAGTATCAGTTAGTATTTAAATTTGTCAGTTAAAAACTAGACTAAGAGCAGAGAGAAAACTGAATATCTCTCTGGATATTTGGGGAATTTTTATTTATATACCACAAACCCAGAGATAAATTAAGTTTTGACTTGATTTGTTCTGCGCTTGATGGCAGGATGATGCTAAATTTAAGAAACAAAGGCTCAAAAAAGCCACCAAAACATTATCAAACCCCTTTTTTTTTTTTTTTTTTGACCAACAACTGAGCTAATTGGTTCCATAATTTGCAAGAAAGCCATTTATGTTGCACAGTCTACTTTGGAGCAGTTAAAAGTATGATAAAGTTATCGGGAGCAGTGCCTTCCATAATTAAAACCCATTATCGGGAGCAGTGCCTCCCATAATGACAAGCAGTGATGGTAGTTTTTTCCTACCAGTTTATGTGTGTTTTTACATGTGTATTTATCGGGAGCAGTGTCTCTCATATTTCACTTTGAGGGTGGAACAACTTATCGGGGACAGTGTTTCCCAGAGTTTTATATTTGACGTATTTATTTGTTTTGTCCTTATTTTATTGGGTTTTTGTGTGTGTGTGTGTGTGTGGAGATGTTTGTTTTCCCATTTTTGCTTAGATTTCGGTATTTACGACCTTCCTGCAGCAGAATTTCTTGGACTTACCTCCAAACCTCTCTGGTGTTTCTTTTTGTTAGTGTCTTTAAAAACAGACGCTGTACTCAAACAAGCCACAACTCTCTTTGCATGTGTTTCACTGACATACTTCCTCTTCACTGCATGTTACTGTATTACTTTACTGAGGTGTAGCTCAACAGACTTTCACCATATTACATGTTTTTTTTGGATACAAATCAATACTTTTGTATCCATGATATTTTCATTCACTATTTTCTGTCTGAAAAAGTTAATCAGTGTTTTTCTCAGAATATTGTCAGGTGTCTAAAAAGAATTTAACTAAAGATAAATAACTGTAATTGCACCCAGAACTTTTTGAGCCTGGATATAAATTGTTAGTAAGTAAACCTGTTAAAAGGACCGTATCTGTCAGTTGACCCCATTATAGGACCTCCATTAAAATCCTCTTTTATTTTAACATACACTCGAGCAAACCAAATATCTGTTGCCTAATTCAGATTACTACATGTTTGAATTCATTGGTTTCCTTGTGTCAATTCTGTTGAGGTTGAAACCGTTAAAGTCTGTTTTTGCTTTCCTACATCTGTCACAGGAATTAAAAGTAAGGTTACTCAATCAGGGGGTTAGGAAATGGCTTTTCCAGTCACTGTAACAAAAATACTGTACACTCTGTTGAAATACTGTTTCAAAACCTATCAGTATGGTTTCTGTACTTGTTGAAGTTACGTTTCTGTGATCCTCATGTTCGGCAGAAAATAAGTAATAAACCCTTTTGGCTTAGCATCCAGTAAATTGACGTCTGATCTTAGTTTCTATCCTGGTAAATAACAGAAATTCACTGCAGAGGATACACATGTTGTTTAGGGGGTTTCCTGTGGTCTGCTCAGATTATAAGCACCATTTGTACCAAGCTATCCCATTCAAAAACATGCAAAAACAAACCATAATACAACAGGTCTGACATTTGTAGTTATGTTTTGTGTGTTTTTTTTTTTATTTTTATTGCTGCTTCACAAATTTTAGACACACATTTATACTTTTAAACACAATCTTCCAACATTAACTGACATCTTGATCAACATAGTGGTAGAAAATGTTTATTTAGTTAAATCTGGCAGTTTTTTTTTTTTGTTTGTTTGTTTTTTAGGCAATCTGTGGGACAGAATAATGCACAAAGTGGAAAAGTGGCCAACAGTAGCCACTGATATGTCCCAATTTGTTAATGTTATTTTTTTACATACATTTTTTCTTGAGGATTTTAGCACTCACAAAAAATAAAACTTAAAGTTATTACTGAGGGTGCTACTATAATTTAGTATAATCAAGTATTCTCATTAGTAGGTGTAGAAGCAGAAACTAGTTTAATGTGTTCAGGTTTGCAGCTAAAACATATCTGATTTCATTATTACGAATATAATTATTAATTGAAATATTAAATACATAAATTAAGTTAAGTCAAATTTAAGGCTTTTTTATGTTCACCTGAATCCTGCGCTTTTATTTTGAAGCTCGACTCTGCAAACAGGACGTGCTATTATTTTGGTAACTGCGGTCCCGGTGCGGTGCGTAAACGGCAGCGCTCCGTTTGCGTGTGAGGTCACGCACAGTGACGCTCGTAAATCCCGGCGGACGCACGGGCCAGAGTCCCGGAATCAGCGGGGGAAGACGGGAGGACACGGACCCGGCGGATGTAACCGGTCACCGGAGGAAACAGCGGCGAACGGAGCGAGCCGTGCCCGGAGGAAGCGGCTGCTGCCCCGGGGAAGCCCGTCTTCGCAGGTCGGTGTGTCGGGTTATTTTCTTCCTTGTGGCAGCGACGTGTTGCACAAAAACAACATGAGAAATAAATAAATAAAGACACAGATCGAGATGTGCGGGAGGGAAAGTAACGGTGAGGCGTTCACTGACCGGGGAGCGATAATCAGCTTTGATCTGAGAGAAGCTGATCAATTAACATCTATAGATCCTTCTGTCTCTGTCTCTGTCCCCATTCAACACGGTTAATTCTGCTGGACTGGACGTTCATATTTCTGAGTATTAACATGATAAAAAATCTAATTGTTTGGTATCAATTTGTCTTTTTTTTAATATAAAAAATATCAGTTAGTTTCACAGTGAGATTGAGTCACTAACAGACACTTCCTGCCAGATTTAAGGCATGAAAATGATAAAAACTACAATTAAAAACCTAACTCCCATCTAGAAGCCCAGGAGATTTTAATATTTTAATTACTTTCAATGAAAATTGTCATTACAATCAGAATCAGGTTTATTGCCAACAAGGTTTTCACTTACAAGGAATCTGCTGTGGTTGTTTGACGCAAAAATAAAAATCTAATAGGCTACTGCAAAAGTCAAGATAATAAATATAAAATAAAAATAAAAATATGAAAAATACACATTTTTAAACAGTTAGTTACAGTTGTTGCTGTGTCTAAATGTAGTTACAAGCCAGAAAGAAATTCTGTTTGAGAGAAACTAAAACGTAATAGTTATGAAAGTATATTTCTTATCTTGTAAGCTTTATTGTTTTAATTTGTTGGTAATATTTTGTAGTCGACTGTATAAAATATCCACCAAGTGTTGGAGCTTTTTCCAGCATTGAGCAGCAGAATCAGACTCCTGACGTTTCAACACTGCTGCCTTCAAAAACAAGTAGATTTTTTGCCTTTTTAATGAGTCAAACTAAATTTAATTTAATCCAGAAAGCCAAACAAAGGTCATGGGGCCCTTCGAGGGGCACCAGACAGACAACACTGTAGGAACAGTGCCACCACAACAGTGAATGCACAGCCCACTGCATGATATTAAATCTGTTATTTTGATATTTTCGGCCTTACAGAACACAGCGGTGAAGGTTTTTGCACGTTTCTGGAAGTAAGTCTTTCTTTATGTGTGTGTAGATGTGGGGGGTCTCCATCCATGGCCTCCCCCAGGTGACCTCCAGCGACCTCAGTCACTCCTGACTGCAGCTTTAAACTCCTGATCCCCAGGACGTCTGCAGGGTGAGACCAGCGAAACACAGACCGGCTGCCTGAACTGGCCTCTGCTGCACCAACACATCCACACATTCCTTCTGTCTCCACGTATTCAGATACACCATCATCACAGCAGTTTCAATTACAAAACTTTAAGCTGAAATCTCCATTTTTTTTCCACTCTAATGATGTGATTAAGAGAGAGAGCAGCCTCCTCTTTAGGATATGAATTTAAAGTGTTGTTCTGCATGCAGTTTGGCCTCTAAAACTCTGCAACATTGACTTAAATCCTCAACTCTGAATGTGAATCAATGTCTGTGCTGTATTTTAACCTGATCATAAGGGGGGGAAGGAAAGAGATTTGAGATATTTTAAGCTTCAGCATCAGTTTTGTTTGTGGCTCCCAGCAAGAATCAAACCTTTTAGCAGCAAAAAAGTGTTGAACAAAATCTCTGAACATGTTATAAATGCACCAATATATTACTACTGGCCAAAGAATGGACCAAACATCCTTTTCTTGTTGTGTATTTTCTATGGGACCATTGGAGTTTTAGTGTCTGATACATTGGGTGAACAAAAGCAAGCAAAAATGCCAAACTTTCTCTGGTTCCAGTTCCTCAAATTTTCTGTAAAGCAGCTCTGTTCACACTGCTCCACTCTTCATGCCAGTGAATGGAAGTTAAATTTAGCTTTCCTATATTTAGA
The DNA here is from genome assembly GCA_031216445.1 of Lateolabrax maculatus. Taxonomy (NCBI): domain Eukaryota; kingdom Metazoa; phylum Chordata; class Actinopteri; order Acropomatiformes; family Lateolabracidae; genus Lateolabrax; species Lateolabrax maculatus. Next base: position 4,713,171 of record CM062210.1, read on the forward strand.
GCATCAGCCTCAATAAAACTTGTGCGCAGAGAGACGAAAGCTCTGATTTTGTGCTCGTTTAGGCCACAGATGCACATGAACACACATATGAAACGTACAGGCACATATTGTCATTGTTCCTCCTTCTCAATCCGCTCTATTAAATGATTTAGTCACATTCGTACGAGTTCTCACTGTAAGACAGTTGCTCTGATTATATTTTGAAAAGAGCTCACGGGATCAGACAGAGTGGATTTTTGTGTACATTTCATCTTTGTCAGAAGCTCAGTGCAAGCAGTGGAAAAGCTTTGACCAAACATACAGACGAGAACTGATTTAACGCTGTAATATCACTCAGATCTTCCTCATGTTATCATAATTAATCTGTCTGTTAAAGGGCATCTTGATGTTAAATATGTGAATTAGACGTTAACAATACTAGTAGGTGCAAAAGCTATTATCCTTTATAAATGTAGAGAAGATGTGGATGCAGAGAATATGAAGAGGAACGTTTGAGGTATATAGACAGTTTAGATTAGTTTAGCCTGTTTAGCCTGCAGACAGATACCCAAACATGGTCGTAGTCTGGATTTTCACAGCTGGAACCCACCAAGCTGAGAAATATTTAACAAGCCACCAACCAAAATGTTACAACTTTAATACAAATAAATAAAGTAAATATATATAATATTGAATGGGTAATGTAATAGCTTACTTTGTATACAGGAAGTAGATGATATATACAGTTTAAGCATGTATACATGTCTAAATACAGTGTATACAGCGTGCAGGATGTATAAATGGATATATGTACATGTTAAAGCACAGTGTGTAATTTAAACAAAATTTATCAATTACTATTTATCTGTAGATCAGTGGATGTTTTAGTGCCACAGGGTTATTGACACACTGATTTAACTGTTCCTCAGAGTGACGGCCTGTTGGAGAAACTGATCCTTGTGTCTGGTTGTTTTGGTGCACGGTGTTCTGTACCGACACACAGGTTGTGTCCAGGTTGTGTCCAGGTTGTGTCCAGGTTGTGACGCGTCTGTAGTGATGAATAAAAAACAGGAAAGCACCAATCCTCACATTTGAGAAGCTGAAACCAGCAACTGTTTGACTGTTTGTCTTGATGAATGTCTTAAACAGCGGATTTAGGGTTAAAATTAACAATTCACCATCTGTCGTTTTTTTTCAAAAAAAAAAAAAAAAGCTGGAAAACTGAATAAAACCATAATGTAACCAGGGAACATTTTACATTTTTACTTCTTAAACGACTTACAATCTGGAAGATTTCCGTTTCGTTCTCTTCGGCATATAAGATAAGTGATTTTGATCGTCTGTAGTCGTCGATCTAACATGAAACAGGACGCCACTTCACACACAAGCGAGTTGAAGAGCGAGTCTGTTGCGTTAGCTCCGCCCCTCTCTCTCTGACGAACCAATCACTGCTCACCGATGGAAAACCCTGTGATTTTTCCCGGGAATGTCTCCACAGACACCCAGATCGTAAATGCTGCTGTACTGCAAAAGGCCACAGGCTCAGTCGCCATTGTGTTATCTCATTTGGCGATAGACAGTGACTTAACAGGCGTTTATTTGTTAATTATTTATTTTATTACTTTAAATAATTAAACAATCAAGCCACGTTTGATTGAATGGAAACTTTCGCTTTAAAAATTAAATTAGCTCAAAGCTGATTTTTCCATTGTCAAATTCACCGCACTGTATTTCCATCCTTAAGAAAATGTTATGCTTGTTTGGGTTGATGACAAGCTCAGCTGCCGTACCATCTGCATGTCGGCATCCATCAAATGCATGCCGGGAACCGTCTCTCTGTTATTTCTCTTTGGCCTGACCGTTCATCCATTTACCCATCCATCTGCCCACCTATTTGCATCTACATTTCCTCCCCTCCTTCCTCCCAAGACCTCCCTCTCCCTCCCTCTCATCCTCTTGTTAGAGCTGCTGAATTATTTAACATCAGACGGTGGGCTCGGCTGCCGAGCCAGGAGGAGACGCAGGGCTGGAGAGAGAGAGAGAGAGAGAGAGGAGAAGATGGAGAGAGAAAGGGAAGTGTGGAGGTGTCCGACGCTGCAGGAAGCCGTGAGTCAGCAGGGAGAGAAAGAACCAGTGGGAGGGAGGGTTTATAGATAGCTTTAGGTGATACGGCTGGAGAGCGTGGCGTCAAATGCCTCCCGGTGCGTTTGTGTACGTGAGCGTGCATGCGCGTATCGATTGAGCAGAGAAGGTCACAGAGCCGAGAGGAGATTAGCAAACTAGACTTGGAGAGGCAGAGCTAAAGCCTCCTCTGAATAGCAGCTGGACAGAAAAAGAAGAGCCAGAGAGAGAGAGAGAGAGAGGGGGAGAGAGAGGGGGGGATACAAGGCGAAGGACGAGAGGAGCTGCTACAGTATGGGGGAGAGCTACATGTACCAGCGACTCCCCTTCACCAGAGGAGAGGAGGAGGGGGAGGAGGAGGACGAAGAGGAGAGAGACAGGAGGATCAGAGAAAGTGTCGGGGGACAAATGGTAAAGCCTGAAGTTGTGGTTGCAGTGATTCTTCTTCTCTCTCTATAATTACAGGATGTGTGTGTGTGTGTGTGTGTGTGTGTGTGTGTGTGTATTGATGGGCTGTAACTATGTGACTATGTCTCGATTTGATTTTGATTTGCATTCATTATTTAGTCCAGTCATGTCTGCCAGTTTAGACCAGTTCAACCAAAGACTGATTTGTTTTCTTGGTTTTAATCAATTTTAATTATCTTAAAAGGCCTTAAATTATCCAGGAATTCACCAGAAAAACAGCAACATTCAAAGGCAAATCTGAACAAAAGAAGTGGCATTAGTATGTTTTTTCTTGCTTTCCTATCCTGTTAATAATATCTGGACCCAAAAATGCAAATGTTTTGCAAATGTTTTGCATTTTTGCTGTACATACGAGTATGAATTCATTGTCAAAATTGTTGTTTCATTTTCTATTGTTTTATTATTTTACCTGTGACGATCACGTGGAGCTAGTCTGATAAAACGTCTAATCATTTTTACAGCGTCTCAGTGACATTGTTAGTCCACCAGAGAGCACTGACAAGTCTATTTTTCAGTTCAGTTTTTGCCTCAAAAATCCAAATATAATCACGTCTTTGCAGAGATATAAAGTCAAACTAAATCCTCAAAAGTGAGAATAATACTTCTCTGATTGGGAACAAATAAAATCTAAAAACTTAGACACTGACAGCTTTAAATAATGTGAATTATAGATTATAGACAAGATGGAGAAAAATTAGGGAATTTTTTTCGACACAAAGTTTAGGTTCCAAGGAATTGACATAAAGGAGTAATTTTGGCATTTTGGGGAAAATTATTCATTATTTTTCTTGCAGTCGGTTTGCTTAGCTTAGCATAAAGACTGTAAACAGGGGGAAGCAGCTAGTCTGGCTCTGTCCAAAGGTAACAACACCTCTGCTGATCATTAATTAACATTTTATAACTTGTTTGTGTGGGGTTTTAATGTGGGTATAGCAGGTAAAATGTTATATAAGGGATTATAATTTATTGAGCGGATGCTGCAGTGATGACACTATCTGTCATTTTCTCCTTTGTGTAGTTGAGAGCAGCTCTTCTATTTCCACTGCACATTACAGCGTGTCCATTAACATCACACTCAACAACTGAACCATTTAAGCCTGCATGTTTTTAAGCCTGCTTGTTTTTAAGCCTGCTTGTTTTTTGCAATCCCTCCAGCTCTAACATATTACCAATGTACTGGTAGTAAATATAGTACATGGGGGTACGTTTTAATCTACCCATGGATGCCCCTGTGGTAGATAAAACATGATAAAGTTCCCTCCATGGTGCCCTTCCAGTTAAAAGAAATTTGTTAGAAAAAGGGCGTAGAACTGTTTCACCATGAATGCATCACAACTTTCTGTAATACAAGCTGAATGTGTGTGTGCAGATGCAGTGTGAGGAGGGGACCGAGTGGCTGCTGGAGTTGCTGACAGATGTGCAGCTGCAGCAGTACTTCCTGCGGATCCGTGATGAGCTCAACGTCACGCGACTCTCCCACTTCGACTACGTCAAGAATGAAGACCTGGAGAAGATCGGCATGGGTCGCCCGGGTACGTCCTGTTAATACCCGTTTCCATTTCACTCCACACTGACTCAAGTATTTTGCTTTTCAGTATTAACAATCTAATAATGTCACAATAATATCAGTCACAGGGGCGGAACAAGTACTTTTACTTTTATGCTTTAGGCACATTTACTTTTACTTAAATAAGATTTTGAATAGAGGACTTTTAGTTGCAGTATTTTGACATTATTGTACTTTAACTTGCTCTAAAAACGTCTTCCACCACCGGCTAAAGTCTAAATCTAAAGTGTTTTCAGTGTTTGTGATTGTGTCGGTTCAGGTCAGAGGAGGCTTTGGGAGGCAGTCAAGAGGAGGAGAGCCCTTTACAAGCGCAAGTCCTGGATGAGCAAGGTGCAGTACCACTCTGCAAACACACACAGACACACACACACACATATATACAAGTACTTTCCTCATCACTGCAAAGACAGTTGTGCAACCAAAAGATTGTGACACTTTTAATATGCACACACACACACACACACACACACGGTCTTGTATTTTGTAACATTTATTCTCTGATTCCTTCACCCCAGTGTCTCACCACCAACTGAACAAACGTTTGAATGCCAAGTGAGATAAGTTACACTTACACACACTTTTAAAATAAAGCAACGTAGACACACTTGGAAAGAAAACCTGCTTTTTTATGACTCTTAATTGAACAAAGTCAAGACTGCTGCTATCTGCAATGCTGCAGCGTTCCCTGAAACATATTAATAACATTATTCAGAGCAACATTAGTGAGAATGCAGGTGTTTTAATGTGTGTGTACAGTTTTGAAAAAATGAGCAGTTTCTTATAAAACTTACATCAGGACAGAAGCAATATTAATTCCTCTGCCGTCTGCAGATTTAAAGGTGGGATTCTAGACGAAAAACTTTGTACATTTTGGTAGATTTAAAGTGAGCACACGAGAGCAATGAAAAGTTGAGTAAAATAGTGGATCAAGTACATATCAAGTGCAGATGCTTCCGTGCACCAAGGGCTCACTGATGGTTTGGTGAGAATGAAAATTATGTGAATAAAATGCTCGGACTCTTACAGTCACCAGATCTCAGCTCAGTTGAACACCTATGGAAGATTTTGGTGTAAGACAGTGCTCTCCACCCTCACCTCCATAATATCAAATTATATAATATAAACTGTTATCTTCAAATCTATTTAATGATGTCTGTGATTGTCTCTGATGCTATATATTTTTTATTTTGGGGGTAGGTGGCATTGAAGTAGATTTTATGTCCCATTTTATGTGTCTTTCGACATCTCGATGTCATCCACCATGTTGGCAATAAGTTGGAAATCTCCAGTATCATGTTTATCATCTCTTGGTTTTTCTTTGTTTTTGTCGATCCACAAATAAATCAAATCATGTCAAAAAATCTGTGTGACCCGTCACCGGTTTCTTCTTATGGGCCTGTAGGTGTTTCCGGTTAAACGACCCGACGCCGACCCCCAGCAGCCCCTCCCTCAGGGGGCGTTGTCCAGCGCTGCACCAGCCAATAGCGAGCCGGGAGCCTCGCTCACCTGCCTGATCAGAGAGTCGGAGCTGCAGCTGTTTGAGCGGCTCGGAGATGGCACGTTCGGGGTGGTGCGGAGAGGAGAGTGGACCGGACCCAACGGCCGAGTGGTGAGACTCAGCGTAGAGCGGTGTGGACGCAAATAAAAACTTTATTTTGAATCACAGCAGTTTGTTACTGGTCCCTCTCGTCCGTCTAGTTGTCAGTGGCAGTGAAGTGTCTGAAGGCAAGCGTGCTGGACTCGGACGGTCTGGACGATTTCATCAGAGAGGTGAACGCCATGCATTCACTGAACCACCAGAACCTCATCCGCCTGTACGGCATCGTCCTCACACAGCCCATGAAGATGGTAAAACACACACACACACACACTCTGAAAACATGTTCATGCATGAATACACACAGACCACGCAAAAAAGCAGACAGCCAAGTCACAGACGAGATGTGTGAATGAGCTGGGCGTTGTGTTTGTGTGTAGGTGGCGGAGCTGGCCCCTCTGGGTTCCCTGTTGGATCGTCTGAGAAAGCGCCAGGGTCACATCCTCATTTCCTCGCTGTGTAACTACGCCGTGCAGGTCAGTTCCCACCAGAAAGGAAAACACACCAGAAGAAGTGGAAGTGATCCACAATTTCATCAGCTAATTGGTGCAGTGCCCAGAGAAGTCTGCCTGCTGTTTTCTTCCTTAGATTTTATGCTGATGAGGAGTTTTTCATGCTGTGGATGCTTTTAATTCATGTAAAATACACCGAAAATACTGTAGGACTAATAATTATCACTTAGCAAATGACAATATTCTAGTGCCTTGTTATTTAAGTCATCCAGCAGAACATGAATCTGAAGCAGCACAACATTTTTACATATTAGCATATTTTCAATATGTTTTCTCACTGAAGGATGTTGTTTAAGATCTGTCTCTGCCTCTCTTTCAAGGGTTGGAAGAAGTATTCAGATCCTTCTCTCTACACTGTGAAAATACTCAAAAGTCCTACATTCAAAACCTTACTTAAGTTAAAGTATGGGATTACTATCAGCGAGGACTCTCCTCTGACATTTCCCATCATCACTTGTGAATCAAAAATGTAGGAACTACTATTCACAACCGTGTCTGTGTGTGTGTGGGTGTGTAGGTGGCGTGCGGTATGGCCTACCTGGAGCAAAAGCGTTTCCTCCACAGGGACCTGGCTGCCCGCAACGTCCTGCTGTCCACCAACGAAATGGTGAAGATCGGAGACTTCGGCCTGATGAGGGCGCTGCCTACACACACAGACCAATACATCATGGAGGAGGGCCACAAAATCCCTTTCCCGTGGTAAGAAAAAAGGTCCCGGTCGCACTAAATTATGTGTCGTTTCCAGACCTTGAATTTCTCAGGTACCTGTGTCTTCGTCCTTGTGGCTCTCCAGGTGTGCTCCGGAGTCCCTGAAGTCTCGTTCTTTCTCTCATGCGTCTGATACCTGGATGTTCGGGGTCACTCTGTGGGAGATGTTCACCCACGGACAGGAGCCGTGGCTGGGCCTTAATGGGAGCCAGGTGCATGCATATGCACACACACATCTTTCCTGTAGGAATGTCTACTTTGCAATATAAGTTCAGAGAGGAAGGAAGTTTTACATAAAACCAAGTCTTACATATGAAGTTTTCTGCAATATCTTATCCCACAAAACAACCACAGCGTCTGGCAATTGTGAAAATTCACCAGCTCATAATCGCTCTTCAGCATTCTGATATTTATGTGTCTGTTTTCAGATCCTCCACAAGGTGGACGTGGAGGCCGAGAGGCTGTGTAAACCAGACGACTGTCCTCAGGATATCTACAACGTCATGCTGCAGTGCTGGAGCCCCAAACCAGAGGACAGGCCGACCTTCGTCGCCCTCAGAGACTTCCTGCTCGAGGTGGCACAGTAGTCTCAGTCAAAACGAAAACTAAATGGAGGCAGTAGTTACATCCTTAGTCTTTCAGTATATAACATATAGTTTCAGAAGGTTAAATTGACCCTAATATACACATTTTAATAACAAAAAAGAACAAATCAAGTCAACTACTCAGATTAATTGTGTTCTAACAGCTCTAAGGGACAAACAAAGGGAAAGCAAGAGGACACACATAAATCAACATTATACAAAATAAGATTAAGTGTTTGTCCCTGTGATGACAGTAATAATTCACCTGACTTGTTTATGCTCAGACTGTGAGTGTGTTTGTGCTCTGCAGACCATGCCTACAGATATGAGAGCCCTGCAGGACTTTGAGGACGAAGACAAGCTCCAGATTAAAATGAACGACGTGATCACCATCATAGAGGGAAGGTCAGTGCGCGGCTGTCTGTTACACAACACATGCAGATAGAAGAATGTCACGTTACTACACAATACACAAAGCAGCATTTTAACAAAATTACTGGTTTTGAAAGTTTTGCTTGCTATGGTCATTCTGGTGCAACAAATGCATGTTTGTTGATGTTGGATTCCTGGCATTGTGGAAAATTACTGTAATTACTCTCCTGTTATGGCTCATTATAGAAATATTGTGGCTTCTGTGTGTGTATCGCTGCCCAAAAAACCCCCCACAAGTTAATAGGATATTGCTTGATATCCGCTGTCATTTATAAATTGGTAATAATGTGACAGAGACCGCTTGTACTCGAGAAAGTCTCGTTATTGTTAGATCGTATCTCTACTAGTAGGATATGTTCATACAGGTTAAACAGTTCGCATCTCTGTGTTTGTATGTGTGTGTTTTCAGGGCGGAGCACTACTGGTGGCGGGGTCAGAACAGGGGGACGCTGCGTATCGGTCAGTTTCCCCGTCACGTGGTGACGTCGGTCGCCGGTCTGTCCGCCCACGACATCAGCCGACCGCTCAAACACTCCTTCATCCACACTGGACACGGAGACACGGACCCTCACAGGAGCTGGGGACACGCAGATCGCATAGACAGGTTAATAATACTCACGGACTCAAGCCTGCAGAGCCCCCAGCAGCACAAGGACATAAGATCAGATAAACACAGAAGAGTAAAATATAAATTATTTGAAGTATATATGATAAAATAAGAATAGAAATAAAAACTGAAACTATACACGTAGTTATACTGAGTGTTCATCTGTATGACTATAGAAATATGATGTAGTACATTATGTAATAATACATCATAATGTATTAGTTGATTTATATTTTGTATTCATAACCTGAATGTGTTAGTAACTATTCTGGTGTAATGAGAAGTACAATGTTTCCCTCTGAATTGTAGTGGAGTGGAAGAATAAAGCAGCAGAAAATGGAAATACTCAGTACCCATTCTGCATAATGAGTACTTTTACATTTGGTACTTTAAGTACATTTTGATACTGACACTTTTATACTTTTACTTAAGTAACATTTTGAATGCAGGCGTTTTGCTTGTAACAGTATTATTACACTGTGGTACTGCTACTTTGACTTAAGATCTGAGTACTTTTTCCACTGTTGTCCACCGGAGTGCAGCAGTGTTTCACCTTGTAGTTCACCGACAGATGTTGTTCTTGTTAAACGTCTTCAGAGCTCCCTCACAGCTACTGCAAGAACAGAAAAAGCCTCAAAGCGCAGAACACCATTTTTACAGGCTATAACTCGATTCCATTAAATCTGATTTACTTCTCGTCTGCTTCCTCTCAGTCTGTATTTGGGGAACCCCATGGACCCTCCTGACGTCCTTGGAATGGATTCGGGCATCGCGAGGCCGACCAAACTCCCCAACCGTTCCAAGAGTAAATTTATCCAAATATTGAAACACATGTACTCAACATATATGGCTCTTATACTGGCTCACAATGGTGATCGTGTAGAAAACTAATTCTTCTGTTTAAAACTCTTTTTCAGAGCAACCTCCTCCCCGTCCACCCCAACCTGCCGTTCTGATTAAGAGTAAGTTCTTCTCGTCTTTTCCGGTGCTGCCTGTCGTCTAGAATCCCACCTTTTAAATGCACGCCGCTGTTATTTCCTGACTCTGGTGTTTGCGTGTGTGTTCAGAGCCGTTCTACGACTCGGTGATGGACGATTACGACGACGACGACGACACCGGCGCCTCGTCGGGGCTGAAGAGGCTGGGGGCGTCCCTGGGCCTGAAGCTCCGGCCGTGGGAGGGCTCCGGCGTGCGCTCGGCCAAAAGCGAGGTGTCGCTCATCGACTTCACCGACGACAGCTTCAGCTCGACCACGCCCTCGCCGCTCACCGAGACGCAGCAGCCAGATGAGGACACCCTGAAGGTATTATCTCCTCCAAATGAGCTGCCCAGAAACCATCGCAGAGGGAGGGGTTTTCCAGTCACTTTTTCTCATGTGACTTCCCAGCTGATCTGGTGATTTGAGCTACCTTTTGACTTTTTGGTTTTCCCGTCACCTCCAAACGCACACAGAAAGCAATTGTGCTTTCTCACGCTCACGCTGTCTAATCACACTTTTGAATGCCCAAAAGGAAGTGGTCCTGCCTTTGGCTTAGAAAGGTCATGAATAACCCCTTGTCTCTGGATGCGCCCGAGGCAGGTGCAGTGTGATGGATTTGCGCTCCTTGATTGATCATGTGCACATTCATGCTTTAGTGGTTTACTTTGGCTTTCACGGTGATTTCTCTTCATATCTTCTGGCTCCCTGCGATTATCTCGATATCCATCACGTGAAGCATTCAGTTGCATAAAATGCCACCACCCCTGCTCATTCAAATTAGATTTTTACATCAATACATTTTGAAAGTGTTCAAATTATTAAAAAATACTATTTAATAACTGTACAAAACTGTAAAGTATTCTTTCAACAGTGTAATTTTAAAACATCACAGTATGTTCTTTATCAGGTTACTCGTATTCCCAGTTTTTCCTGAAATAGTCAGATGCCACAGGCGTGTCTGATAGCCATACTTTCAAACATTTTGTCGGCATCTCGGCTCGCTGAACTGCCGACAAATACGCCGTGCTCGACTTCACCACACCACATAATGTATGGGTTGTAGCTGCTGTGGTAGAGGGCCAATCACACGCCACATTAAATCAAAGACTGCTTGTGGTAAATGGCTGCAAGCAAAACCATGCAAACGGGAAGAAGTTTTGATACTACTTGGTACTTGGTTATTCTGGAGTACAGACACCCAGCCCTACTATCGCCTGACCCTACTCGTGAGCTTCTCTAACGTCCACCTCTCTGGTCCTCAGGACACTCCCTCCATCCTGGACTGGCCTCTCCCTCAGCCATCTTACGACGAGGTTACTGCGGAGCTCGAGGACCAGTCGGAGGACCTGGAGGTGCGCTCTATCAACAAGGGGCTGGCTGAAGAGGCCGCATCCACGCCCAGCGGCGCTATGGCGGGCAGGAGCGAGTCGCAGTCAGCCGACCTCTTCCAGGAACTACAGAGAGAGGTAGAGAAAGTACAGGAATAAAATACATTATTTACTGTAAATGTCGTTCCAGGTTCTCCGCTAATATTTCTGTCTATCTTTGTGGTTGTAGGTGATGGTGAAGCTGCAGGTTCCCATGGCAACGGGCCGCTCCCTCCCCTCCTCCCCCCTGCCCATGCCTCTGGCTCCTCTGGGCCCCCACCGACAGATCTGCCTGCCTCCTCCCTCACCCTCCTCCACCTCCTCCTTCGCCTCCTGCTTTGAGGACCGGCCGGTGCTGCCCCCGCGCAGCCCCGTCCCCCCGCTGCGTCCCTCCAAACACAGCGTCCCCGCCCGCACCACCCACCCGCAGGCGCGCTCCAGCTCCATCTCCCTGGGCAACCAGGAGGACACGCCTCCTCAGATCCCACCCAGGGACCACGCCTTCTCTCAGCCGGGCTCCCGCTCCTCCTCTCCGCTCCCACTGGTGCCGCCGCTATCCTCCTCCCCCGTGGCCCTGCCTCCTCCGCCCCTCTCCGTCTCCCCGCGCCGGGCGTCCGGGCTCCTGGGTCCCCTCCTGTCCTCCAACTCGTCCACCTCCTCCCTGCCTCAAGCCACATCACACTCCTCACGCCTCGCACCTCGTGGTTCCTCCTACTCGTCCAGCTCCTTACTGGATCCTCTCGCCTTTCGTGAGGGGCGTGGCCTTTCCTCACTGATTGACAGCTCCCAGAGCTCAGCTCCCGCCCCGCTGCCGGACCGACCAGCTTTCCTGGAAAGGTGTGTTGTTGACATCAAACACTGTCTTACCCCTGCACGCTTCACTTAGTCGGGGTATAAGCAGTTTTTTTGTTTTCTTTAGTTTTAGTTTGTTCCCATCTCCTTCCTTAAAAAACATGTATTAACTATCATCAATTCAACAATCTTGTTGATTCATTGATGGTTTTGTTTAGTGGTTTACTTTATTTATGAAATCATGTTGTTTGTTCATACTGTGTCCCTGCCATTTCTCCTCATCTTTTATTTTCAACGCTATGTAGAAAAGCCAAAGACTATTTTCCACAAGGACGATAAAGATCCTTCCTAACTAACTAACTAACTAACTAACTAACTGAATAGTAAAGGAATAGTTCAACATTTATACATACACTTATTCGCTGTCTTGCGAAGAGTTAGCTGGAAGTTTTTACATTTAAATTTTTGTACACATTAAACAAACTATAACATGTTGATAAGTCCGGTTTAGAGGTCTTGGTAGGTGGATTTTGTTACTTTTGGAGTCCGGCTGTTTCTCCGTTTCCAGTTTTCGTTCTCAGATAACCAGCTGCTGGCGTCAGCTTCATATTGGATGTACTTACACACAACAGTATTTCTGACTTAAGTTTTCATATTTTTTGTCCAACTTAAAGGGGAATTCTGGTATTTTATGTATCTGAATATCTGAAATATCTGTCTTTTGAAAATAGAGTTGTTCTACATATGTAACAATAAGTAATAACAGTGTATTATTACTGCAGATGAATAGTGAGTGAATAGTGTGAGTTTGCTAGTTTGCCCCTGTAAATGTCATGTTGCCAACAAAGTTACGAGTACAAAGTTAAGATGACCCAGTTTTCCTTTAAAGTCTAACAATAGTTTTCCAATCCACATTGTTTTGTTTGCAAGTTTCCTGCTCGCGACACAACTGTTCCTAAAATACTGGAAACACTCAAAGATCCGTATTACCACAGTAAGCTCATGTAACACCCAGAAACTCAGATAACTCAGTACAAAGTGCGCTTTGACTGGCAGCTCGACTGAGCTGGATTTGTCTCCCTGTGAAGTGTTTTTCACACAAAACTTCTCTCTTTACACAGATTTAATCCAGTTCTGTTTTTTAGTTTGTTTTGCGCAGTGTGACTCTTTAAGATATTTTCGGTGCACATATTAATCTCCTCTCTTCAGTCTGCAGAGGGGAAACATAGCAGTTTATTTAGTTTATTTGGGCTCCAGCGGCTCCTAATCTTCCTGTGATCCTCACAATTAAATTATATATTCACATGAGCTTATAACTCAATAATAAGAGATTAATAAAATAAATTGAATAATGAATAAATGGAAACTTAATCAAAACAAATAACGATTAAAAGTATTTTTGAAACGGATTCAAATTGTGAAAAAATAATATTAAGTCCGATTCTTATTCACTTATAGACCACTTGTTTTCATTCACAACCATTTAAAAAAACATTTTCAATCTTTATATAACTTTTTATATAACAAACTATGATAAATTAAATTGAGTTTCAAAGTTCATTACAAAACAAGCTGCTATGAAGCTTTTAAATACACATCATATAATTTTAATTAGCAGATTGACTAGTTAATAAATATATACAAAATAAATGTGTTTATAAATTGTTAAATATTTGTCAGATCATTATTATAATGTTCTACAAGCTTTGGTTTGGTATATAAATGAAAGTGCAGTTTTCATTTAAAGATACACATTGTTATCTATTAAAAACATTCATTCATTCTCCCTTTATTTTGTATCTGTGGTTTTTGTAATCAGATACGGAGCAGCCAATATGGCGGCAGTCAAACCCATGATTCAGCAGCCCGGCGGAGCCAAACCAAACTCCTCCTACAACAACAACAACGGGAGAACTGCATCTTCCAGCATGCAACAGGAGCAGAGCATCACACAGGTAAGAGGGAGAGAAAAAGGAAATGCACAACATGTTGTTGTATATAACCAGTACATAAACACCAAATTGCCTTAAATAACACAGAATCAAAGTCACCCACAACACCAACTTTTTGATTTAAATGTCCCTGATTGGCCTCTTTAATTAAACCCACCTCTCTGTATTAAAAAGCTTTTAATCGGCAGAATTTTATGCTGAAAAAGAAGCAGATTTTAATCATATTCAAACTGTATCTCTTGTTCCTCCACTGTCTGAATGGATGGCTGTTTAAATGTTAATTTAGGATTAACATAAAGAAAATAATTCACTTCATTACTAGTTTCATCACAGTTTGTCTGTATTACTGTTAAACTTCAAAAAGGTTTTGGGTCAATTGAAAATCTGTTGCACTTGATGATGAATTGCAAATGTAATCTATTGTACAAGTGACTGAGCTTTAAATTAAAGATGTAAATTCACTTGTTTTGTCATTAAATGGGTTTTATGTACAAGAAGACTATTTAGAGTAGGGTGATATTTTCATTTTAAACAAATTATGACTTACGTATTTGCCAGTTATGATCACGTATGTGCAGAATATTGATGTGCAAAAGATCAAAAGGAAATCACAACACGCAGTCTCGTATCTTACATAGTCCATATTTAGACAAAGTTTTACATTTGATCTTATATTCAGTCGTCATTCCTGCTCTCTTGTATATATAATCAATAGGTCGAGGTCATGTTTTGTTTGATTTTCATCCTCCATTAGTTTTAAGTTCATGGTATGATTGACAGGTCCAAGGAGCAGTACACGGCGTCACGCTGGAGGAGTGTCAGGCCGCTCTGCAGAGTCACAACTGGAGCATCCCTGAGGCCATAAATCACTTGAAGGTTCATTGCCTGAACTACCGCAAGGCTCCATTTTTGATCTGCCGTCACAACCCAGCTGTTAAAAATACATGTTGAAGTAGAATAAAATCAGCTCAAACATACCCTCCTGCCTAAAATGCCTCTTCTCACCGTCTGTATTGTAGGTGGAGCAGTTGTTTCGTCTCGGCCTGCGGTCGAGATCCGAGTGTGAGGAGCTTCTGCAGCACTGCCAGTGGAACCTGGAAGAGTCCAGCACGCTCATGCTGGACACGTACGGACCACATCGTAACAGGTAAGGAACACTAAACTTAAAGAAAAAGAAAAACAACAACAAAAAAGTCTGCAAAACCAGTCAGTACTGTACAGTATGTAGCAGCTGTTTTGTGTACATATGCCTGCGCATTCCTCATTGTATTGGACAGTTTCAAAACCCTCCCGAGTTTCTCTGACAACCACATATGGGATGAAACCCCATCTGCTCTTCTTCCCCCATCAGTCTGTTGTCAGTTTTGCACTAGAATTAAACGTAATTTTCTTAAATTTCCTTGTCAGTTTAGTGGTTGTCTCATTTTTTAGTCTGATGGTTTGAAACAGTGACTTGAATTTTTTTTTCCATTTTGTCAAAACAAGTATGGTGTGCCGCAGGGGTCAGTGTTGGGACCACTTTTATTCTCTTTATAAAAATGGCATGTCTTATCACTGTAATGCCAGAGACAGTCAATGGTACCCCCACATTGCTCAAAGGTTTTATTCTGGATTGTATGTTACTTAAGTTTTTCTTTTATTTCTTTTAGTTAACTGGGTTTTTTTGTTTACCTTTATTTACATCTGGTTAAACTGTTTGGGAAATGTGCTCATTTGCTTTCCTTTCGAAAGTCAGATGAGAAGATTTATATGATTCATGTCTGCTCACTAAATAATCATCTAACTTTAGAAAGTGAATAAGCGTATTTCCCAAAACGTCGAACTATTTTGTCAAATTATTGATTTCTGGCCACTTGAGGGCAACAGAACTCCACAAGCTGAATGACACATATCCTGACATATTATTGTTGATACATAGAGCTGTTATTACCTTTATATATTTATATATATTAGCTATCAGAGTCCTGGTCTTGACCACCTGATTCACTGCAACCCTGAACATACCTAGACATTACCCGGCGGAGCTGTATGTGAGAACGCAAATGTCCGTATCAGTTGGACCGGACATTAAACAGACTTTACCCACACAACTCCAAAATACAAAGTCTGTGTAATGTCTGATTGAGACTTTTTGTGTCTCATGTCTGGACCCTTCACGTGTCACCGAAACCAGAGTGTTTCCAGCAGATGAGAACGTGTCTGACATGGACAATCTCCTGTTGTGTGTTACATGCGTGAAAGGGCAATTCCTCGGAAAATGTCCCAACCTGATTTTCCGCACATTTCTCACAGAGTTCATGTGAGAAAATGGCTTATGTCTCCTTTTAGCTCTGTTTTGGTCTCCACCAACACTTGAGGGAAATATCCACCTCTTTAGCTGGTAAATGGTCCACTGCGTTCACCAGTGAGTCACCAACTTTGTCTGCTGTTTGGTGCTGGGCAGGTAGTGTAGAGTCAGTTAATCGGATATTTTTGCTAAAAACAGATGCTTGATAATTTTGTGTGGGTACATCATGACATGCGACTCTTTTCACTTTAAATGTAGTTATTTGTTTTACAGTTAATAGAAACGTTTCCTCTTCTCAGTAGAGGATTCGCAGTTACATCACAGATTTTCTAACCCTATGACCCTACCCCATGATGCTGTCTCTCTCTCTCTCTTTGTCCGTCTCGCAGAAAGTGATAGCAGGAGGACATAATGAGCTGCAATCATCTGCTGGAGATCTCCTGGTATCGTTGGGTTCAACACGCCAATACTGAACAGCTTGGATGACACACAAAGACACAGGGATTCTTTGTACTGAATGGAGGAACATAAAGCAGTATATGTGCCTCACATCATGTACTGTGAAAACCTTCTACTACCTGCGTCATACACATGCATGCTCATTATTAGTTACCAGAGCAGCTTGTTGAATGAGTCACTATTTACTTGAACGGTTGCTATTTATATTGTTGTTGTTTTTTTTTTATCACTTTAACGATGAGAGTTTATGTTTTCGCTGGTAGCTACTGCAAACTTTTACTGGGTTTGAATTTTGTTGTGAATGCGTGCATGTTCAGATATGTGCACACTGAAGCTTACATTTATGTACAAACACTGTAAATGCCCATGCCTTTTTGATGTTAAAGAAGCGATATAAAATCAGGGACCTGTCTGCTAACAGTATAGTTGTACTTGTGTTTTTATGAAAATGTACAGATAAGATGCTGTATTGGATATAGCACTTTACTGGGTATGTCCATGCCCAAGTGGATATTTTTGAGGACACATTAACTGCTGGTCAGAAGATAGTGAAGTGAATAATATACTGATATGAGCTGATAGCATATCAAGTATTATTAATGTTTCATTTGTGTCTTAAAGCAAAGCTTTTTAGGCTTTATAAAGGTTTGAATCGTGAAAGGATTGAGATTTTTTTGTTTGGTCTTATTTAAGGCAATAAGATGCCAAAATAGAAATGTGAAGATATCTACCAATTTCCTTATGAATACAGGGTATTAGGGACTGAGTTGAACCTCCGCAAATTAGATATTTAATGAACCTAAAATGGATGTTTAGTATTTCTTCCTGTGAAAATGACTGCTGCATGATAATCATAAACACATGCTGAAGCGCTTAACTAGCAACTGTTATGTGTGAGTGTGTGCATGTGCGCTTCGATATTGATCATCAATGTGATCACTTACTGTATTATAAGCGTATAATTATAAGCAGCCAAACCGAGATAGAAATGTATAACAAATTGTCCATTCTTGCAGCTACTTTGCTCCCTTCTCCAAGATACAATTTAGACGATAAAATCAGAAAAGGTGAGCGGGTTTTCTTGTAGCAAGTAGGCAGAAATGTTAAAACACTCATGTTTCTGTGTTTGCGTCTGTGTGCGTGAGACATGTTTCACTCTTGTGCTCAGCTGTAAGCTCTGTTAGTCACACTGCTGTATGTGATGCTGACTGCTTTATAATGTAACATTAGAGCAGCTTATTAATGAACAATACGATTATGGTCCCTACTGTTTTATAATAAAGTTAAATTTGAGTCGTTCTCTTTTCAAAGCTGTCGGAACTGTGTGCTTTATTTCATAAATGTCTTGAAGTCTTATCTCATTCCATCAGTTGAACACAGATAAAACAATACAGTTGTGGTCTTTGTAAAATCACAACAACATTTTGACGTTTTGATTGAGCGATTTTCCAGAGGAAACAGGACTGAAACTCCTGCTATGGGTATATGGAAGACCAAAGCTGACTTACTGTATAATGAAGTAAATAAATAGATACGTTAATAAATAAATACTATGATCAAATAAACAAATACATGAAAAAAACTAGTTGAGGGTTTGCTTGAATATGTTTTTTAGAGGGAAAATGAATCTCACCATGCTTTTATTTACATGCATTAATATTAATAATGCATGTAAAATAAAATATAAAATGTTTGTTTATATTTTTGGCATTGTGTATAATTTGGATTGGCACTTTATTGATATTTGTTCTTATTTTACATACAGTTTTCCTCAGGGTGATTAACGTCTTATCTTAAAGGTTTAATACAGTACAGCAGGTGACACCAGCAAATATAATTCTGCTGAGGGGAAATAAATCCAATTTTAGAAAACAATTTAACATTTGAAGTTAATGAAAAAAAAGAAATTACAAATATTTATTTTTTATGTTATTTAAAAATATTAATTATTTTTTTAGTGTTTTATGTAATTCATAAATTAATTAGTTGTATTAATGAATTTTATAAAACTTTTTTTTATTTAAATTATTTTTTCTTAAGTCAGTTGTGGACACAACCTTGACAACCTATTCAGAGGAAACTCAAATGCAGAATTAACACATGTGCTTGATTGCACCATGTTTCCTCTAATGTCACCTTGCAAGTTCACTAGTATTTAATATTTTCCACAGGAAGTACGTCCCAGAGTTCAAGTCTAAACATGTTTGACTGAAACTTGCTTTTAGTCACCAAACATCCTCCTAACAGCTCTGAGAAGAGTGACGGGTACAAACAGTACAGCACTCCTGTCACTAATGGAAGTCTTGTCCCTGCTTCCTCCGGGATCAAACTTGTGACCTTTCCATTATGGGACCGCCAGGCCACAACACCTCCCCACCATGTCTCACTCACTCGCACACTCCCTCACTTCTAAATTGATCGCAGCTGCAGTGCATTGTGGTCTGATTGCCCAGTGTGATCCCTGGACAGCACAGTTCAGCAGCCTGCACTTCCCTGCTACAGCAGTAAGCACTCTGTCACATTCACTGATGATACATGGGACACACACGTACTGTAACACTGTGACACATGCACCTTTTGTCTCTCACACACACAGAAATACGGTATTTAGACTCGTGTAACCACGAGGTGTCACTATGTTCCCATTTGATATCACCAAAAATCACTTCATAAAATGGGTGTACAAAGTGTTTTTTGTGATTTTTTTGTAGTTTTTTGTAATGTGAACAGGAAGTAACTAAAAAACAGCTATTTTCACACACATTTCTGTACAGTGTAGCACACATTGGTGGTTTTTAATTGATTCTTGATATTGTACAGCCACGTAATGCTCTGCATATGACTAGCTGTTATTTTTTTGCCACAGTCTTGTTTTTCTTCCACTGTACCCTAGATTGAAGTACAAGGAACTGTTTAGTATTTTATTGGTACCTGATTCATACAACCAAATTACACTGTAAAAATTGCGGGCTGTATTGTAAGAATTTTTAGATGTGACTGCCCCTGTTTTCATTAGTTGACTGCATACTGTATGAGCAATGTAAGAATGGACAGCTTGATTTCCTTAATGTTGTATTAGTTTTTTTTAATTTATTCTACTGTAAAGTGTAATGGAAATTTCTTACATCAAGTCACAACCAGGTCATGTGTCCATTCAGGTTACATTTTTCTTACCTTAAATTAGACACATAACCACTCCTGTGTGTCAGGATGTAGTCAGAATGAATAGTCTCTGTATTCATTGATCACTCTCCTGACCACTGATGATATAATCGCATGTCACACATCAGCTGTCAATTGATATACATGTCACATTGTAAGTATTGCTAAAAACCTGAGTGAGAAGATAATGGACCCCAGTGTCTTCTCCCCCATGATCTTGTCCTGTTGAAACATATAAAAGACAGACACCCTTGGTGCTCTGGACTCATTTTGTGCACCTCATGTATTTGACTGTGCTGTGAGTCCCTCTGCAGAGGCTGAATTAAACTTGCGGAAAGACAAGTGTTGACTTTGTGCTTTATTGGACAAAAATTGCCACCACAAAAGGAAGCAAGAGGATTTATTGTGGTCTTTTCTCAGATATTTACTAAAACAATGAATATCTTCCTTTGAAAGAAGACATATTCATTTTTATGTGTTGATGCTGGAGTGTGCTTTGATTTCCCAAAGCTTTTTTAGCTCAACATCAGACTCGAGCAGCCAATTGACTATCAGCTGGAGGTCGGATTGTTGGAGATTGATCACTTGAGACTCACCCGCCTGCGTTCCACCTGGTACAGCGATCAAAAGGATGGCGGGTCGATATTATGGATTGATGAACTGGACAATTGACCCACTGATAACTCTCCCTGTCCCCGTACAAGCTTCCACAGCAGCGCCGCACAAACACTCAGAGTCCACTTCACGAATGGTGTTTTTCTCCTCTTCTTGTGTGTTTGATTGTTTCATATGTGACTTTGAACGACGCAAAATAACTTCATCATCATTCAATCATTACAAACATTGTTGGCAAGTCTTTCGGGGGAGGCGTACTCATTCCCACCTTGGAAAAAAAATGTTTTCAAGCTTTTCATTACATCGTTTTCAATTTGTGCTATCTATCATTTTGAAAGAATAATTTGCAAGCAGATCTTCCTCATTTGTTCAATACTGCCTGTGTGTGTGTGTAGCCGCCCTGAAGATCCTGCTACACCTAAATGACAGCTCCTCCTCATGTTTTTCAACCCCTGTGATTGCTTATTGACAGCTACCTATTAACTCAAGATAGATTTCTGTGGTGACACAACGTAAGGTGAAATTACACGATTGGAATAGATTCCCATTAGGCAACTTTTGAAACTCACTGAATATAATTCAGCATGTATTTAAGTATCCAGGCACATTTGTGTGTGTTAAGTGCGTTTATGTGCCCATTAAGCATTGCTGGTAATAAGCATGCTTCTCAATGAAAAACCTCTTAAATCTAGACGACCTTTCACTCGTAAATCCCCAGTTCAATTGTCTGTTGTGGAGGTAAGTTGTACCTTTGTCACTTAGTACAGTTTTCAAGTATCTCTCTTGTTTAATTGCTGTCCATATATTACTGAAGCTCTTCAAAATGCTGTCACACCGCCTGGATAAATGAAAGGCTGGCTGTGTTTTCATCTTAGCAGTGCAGCTATACATATCCACAGATTGGGGTCTGCATACGTCAGGGATGGCAAGAAGAGAAGCTACTGGCAGGGTCCTGTTCAGTTTCAGCAAAGAAGTTTCTCGAATCAATTTCTTTCCTGTCTGCTTTTAGCCAGAGCTGCAGTTTCCACGAGCCCGCGCTCCCTGCCTTTTGTGAGCCATAGTTCCTCAAAGCCCAAGTAATCACACAATGAGCGATGAATAAAGACAATGTGACCACTAGTCTTGGCAGGTTCCCAAAGTCCTTGTGCCAGATGCCAAACGCTCTTTGTAGATTCACAACAAAAATATGCATACACATTACACAAGCATACACAAGCCTCATTTCCTCTCCCGCAACTCGCCGTAAGTGGATGTAGAATGGCCATTGAACTACCGTTTGCAAATTTCCATTTGCCTGCTGTAATGCTACCACGCATTAGAGCTGTCAAGGAAAATGCAATTTCAATCGATTGTTTCACATCTGTGGGTTCTCCAATGTCAGAAGGATGATTAATGACTAATTGAAAGAGCTCACATTGAAACAGACTTTTCAAACTGCTTCACAATTCAGGATACAATAAAAAGATGATTAACAGGTAAAATAATGGCTCAGATGTAGATAAACAGAATGATAAAATCACTCATAAATTAAGGATATAAATGCGCCTTTGATTGACATTTTACAGAACGCAGTGAAGTCCATTTCCCCAACATCCAAGTGTAGTTACTATAAATCCAGTCCCTTCCTGTCCAGTCTTAGTTGCCTCCACTTCAATCCCTCCAGTTCCTCAGCATCCAGGTTGGCATTGATGGTGACACTCATTCCTGCCATCCCCTCTCCAGGATCTTGTGTGTCCCTGACTGTCCAGGGTTCAACTGCTCCAGCTGGAGCCTAATCATCTCATCATCCCTTGAGGGTTTATGGTGCTTTCAAACACTGAGGCATGTTCAGGATAAGAGTCCATATGATTTACCCACTGTGCTAGTATTTAACACTGTTGGCCATGAAAGTTAGCCATGTTTGTTGTTTGTTTTCTTGCTCCTTGGCTTGGCTTTGGAATGCAGAACACACACAGCCACTGATTTCTCTTGAAACAGGAACAAGGAATACAATTAACCACATCCATGTTTGTTGTCAGTCTTCTTGGCGGCAGTGTTCTTAGAGGTGAAACCACTCGAACACAAAGCATATTGTGTTGGAAACACCAACTCAAGAGATCCATTTGAAGGCAACTTTGGTCCCTAACCTCAATTTACACTTTGTGAGATTGTCTCGTTTGTTTCTGTCAGTCTTACGTGTTCCTTGCCCCATCTTAGAAAGACGACAATATCCCTGTTTCTTTGCAGCAAGTAAGTCTTAGGTTTGTACCTCTCAATGACTGACTAAAGTATTTCTGTGTTTCTCGTGGTACACGCACATAAAATGTTGGAATATCCCTGCCATTGCCCTTGGCCTCAGAACTTGAGTTGCTTGTAAATAGTTTGGATGGGTCTGATGCGGGGGACAAAATTCCCCAGCGGGATCAATAAAGCGTAGCTTGACCTAACCATATTGAGCGTTCAGTTTCTAGTCCTTCAAAGCCTCTATATTCCTGTTCATATGTCCCCATGTAAAAGTCTGATCTGACATCCTACTCCCTCTGTCTGTCGTCTGTTATCAGCTCTTGGGTCTAATCCAGTCAATCACAGAAATGTGAAGGTTTGAGAGACGAACAAACTGGGGCCAGCACTCATTATACTGAAATCACAAGCTCCAGTGACGCAGATCTGGGCCTGAAACCATGTCATCCTCTCATTGTTTTTGGGCTGTTTGTTGTTGTTTTTGAACTGTGACTTAGAGGGCAGACAACTTGGAGACAGAACAGGGGCTGCAAGTCTGTTTGTGCTCCTGCCAAAGCTGACCAAACACAGTCGGGCAGCCATGCTTGACTAGGGCTCTAATGAGTGTACTTGAAAGGGTCAACATCTTCGAGCAAATGATCGAGCCCGAGACACAAACCACACACATTAGTTCAATGAGAAACTAAGTAATTGCACATTTTGGGGATCTCACTAATCTGCACTAAGAGACACAGGCCACACCAGAGAGCAAATACACCATCAAGTCCTCCCAAGTGATACCTAAAATCAGTCTTTGAGTATGAGATACCCTCTGTGGGCCTGAAAGGTGACTTTATTTGCTCCTTTAAAGTGAACAAAGGCAGGTGTCCATTAGGATTCATTGTGTTTTAAAGGGGGTTTCAATAGCGACAAGTTTGCACTTTTTGACAAAAATTTGCTCATATACATGGGAACTTTTTAAACAACTTTGTATATTCTAATGTATTCCACTTTTCTGCTGTACATATGTAAACCCAGTATGTTCCGAGCAGTCGTATATTTAAAAATGGAAAAAATACACAGCTTCCAGCTAAAATTCAAATAGTGCTGCAGTTTCTCCCACCGTGAAGTCATGTAACTGCTCTGATTCTGACTCACACCTCATATACATATACATATACCCACAGCTCAAAGGCACAAACATCTCTGACTAAAAGGGGGTGTGATTTCAAGCAATCTCCATATGGGGAAGCCTCTCAGAACACAATGGATCATTATGAGACACACTGCAGCACCGGTAGAAGGGGCACTTTTGTTTATACACAAATGTTTAACTTGTGTGCAATTAATGAGTGCAAATATTGAAAATATATTGAAAAATGGGAGTAATTTAAAATACAAAATGTTATTATAGGACATGGAATAGTTGGAGATACAGTGTGAATATGTTCTAGCGTGACAAGACTTTGTCCATAATTCTAACAGCTTCAATCCTGTCATTTTAATTAGCCTGTTGCGTGTCTCCTTTAGTGCCAACACTGGCTGTGTGAAGAACACAGGCAGGGAGCACCGAAATTTGATTTGATTGATTGGATTGATTTGAAGGAGGTAATTGGATACTTATTGAAATATTTACAGAGAGAGAGAGAAAGAGAGAGAGAAAAAGAGAGGAGAAGCAGACAGAGACACAAAGAAAATGACTCATCCTTGAACTGGGTGGAAATTGATTGTGTCAAACCGAGAGGAAAATGTGTTCTCCCATTGGGAGACGTAAAAGGAGTAAAGGACAGAGAAGAGTAAGGAGGGTCAAAAACAAGATCAATCAAGGGTTTCTCCTAAAAACAAACCAAAAACAATGTACAGTGCAACAATGCTCCAATTTAAACACACTTTGCAATTACTGTGAGTAATGAGGGTAAAAAGCTGAGGCAGGGCTTATTATTTTGGGTCTTTTTGTTTAGTCTGTAATCTGTCTTTCCAGAGCTGTTATTCCCCACCTGTCCTGTAGATGCCACCCGACCAATTACCTGCCTGCCCAGCTGCTCCCTATTACTCATTAGCCCCAGAATACATACAGGCATAGGCTGTGCACCATTTGCACATGTGCTTGATGCCAACTTTGAATCTTTAACAGGAGATATAACAGCAGCAGGCTGCTAAGATGCTCTTTCAAACTTTAATTTCAGTGTTTAAGTACAGTACCAATTGGATTCAGCCACGACAAGCCATTTTAAATGTGTTTATTAGTCTGTATTGTTCACTGTTCTGTTGGTACATGGGGTTTACTTTCCACCCAAAGCCATCATAATGATGCATGCCCAAGTGAAATGGATTAGGGCTGCAATTTATGATCATTCATTATTAATTATAGTTATTTACAATCATAGAAAACAACCAGAAAATATTCACATTAACCCCATCAAAATAGTTTCAGATTAATTTTATGTTGATAGATTACTGGACTAATCTTTTCAGCTCTAAAATGGATTGGAAACCAATGCCCAAACCAGCACTGTATTGGGACGATTTCTTAGCATATCCACGGTTGATTGCTCACATTTGTTCTCTGAACCAGACTCTGTTTCCTTAGATTTCCAGACATATTTATATATTCCCTTCTGACGATGCCTGTTTTTTTTTTTTTTGTTTGTTTTTTACATTTGCCTGCCTTCGCCCTCTAACATTGTTTCTTTTATCTTTCTTCATGTCACCTTTTTGACAAAATAAAAACTGCTGTACCACACTAAATTGCCTTCTGAGTTTGCACTTAAGTCCAGCTTCCTGAGCTAGTTTTAACAACTATTATTATTATTATTATTATTATTATTATTATTTGTCACTGTTGAAAATTGCCCACTTGTGTTTGCTTCTGCAGTGACTTCTAGATGTATGTTTGTACAGTTACAAAGACTGAAAGGAGGCCTTAACTCAAGGTGAAACCAACCAGCCGCGATACAACTATTGATGGAAACCTGTGTCTCTTGACACTGCTCCCTGCCGCAGAGTGCAGTGGTTGAGTTATAAAGAGAAATAACTTTAAGCCTGGTGTTATTGGTTGGCAGAGCGTGCAACTGGCTATTGCTGTTTGCCAGGTTCTGTTCTTTCCCTCAGGTGGAACAGGAGTTGGCTGCCCACTCCACATCCTCAGGGAGGTCTCAGGCTTTGTTTATCCCCTGTTAAGCCATAATCTGATGCTCCTCTCTGTTTGCCTGTTCACAGGAGGATTCTCATGACCCAATCAGTGGCAGTGATGAGCAGGACGACGTAAAAATGATATAATTCACCCACAGCTCAAACACATCGACAGGACACAGAGGCGGGGGCTGGCCTTATGCTCCTCTGTCGGATCAAGTGAGAAATCTTAGTTAAAGCTCCTTTCCGTACCCTTGGGAGGTCTTGGGCATTCATACAATTTTTTAATTATGAACTCACCTGAAGAAAGGCAATCTTCTTAGTGACTTATCAAGTGGGAAAAATCAAGGCTGCTGTAAAGCTTGACTTATATGAGAGAGGGTGAAAGTCAACACAACATGTTTTAAATCAAAGATGTTACAGCATTTATTCCATGTTTGCAGTGGTAAAAAAACAAAAACAAATGTGCGCTCTCAAATTAGTAATTTGTGTTTCACTCACTCAAATTAATAATTCATAACAATTAATTACTACAGAATATAAAACAGTATTGTTTGCTTTAACATACTTTATTTTACAGAAAAAAAAATCAAAAGTACACCAAGTTATCTCCTTGAGATCCAAGTGGCTTCTTCTTTATTTTGCACTGCATTAGTGTTATCAGTGTGCAAATCTTATTGACAGCAACCAGGACTAACCAGTGTTGCTAAAACAACATCTCCATGTAGCATCACAACTGTACAAATGAGTGCTAAGGGAAGAAGGACCATAGTATTGAATGTAATAATCTAACATTGTTAATATGAAGGAAGGAATTTGGCAATCCAATATCAAAATACAACTGCTAATCTGCTTGGCAATAGCACAATTGACTAATTAATGCGCATAATTCTTCATATTTTTTTTTTTCTTGCTCAGCATATTACTGACATCGGAGCATTTTATGACGGCTCTTGATTGAAGCCAGGAACTGAAATGTAAAGGTTTGCAAGTGCTGTGCCTCCATCAGCAAAATGTCCTATTATTATGTAAATGTGAGCATCATATTAGCATTGTAGAGACGTGAAATGTTGAAGAGAGTTCAGCAGCTGTAAGAGCAGGCTACAGATTGTTTGTAGGTTGTTCCTGTATGGACAATAATGAGCGTTAGTCAGAGCGCATCTGTTGGCTGCCGATGTTGTTCAGTATTAAGCTGTTGATCATTAGAACTTCAACCTTGAATACTTTCAATTCCAGCTCATACCACAAGATAACATGGACATAGAGCATGTATAAGCTATGTCTTCAACACCTGAAAACAACAACACCTGAACTGCATACAAACTCCTCACAAAAAGGATCAGGATTCAAATGTTTTGCATCCTCCATGCGGAGTGACCTTGCACAAAAACACTCACCCACCACTACAGAGGCCTGGAAATAATCGACAGCAGTGGCACTTGTGGCACATGATCTTCAAACATGACTGGAATAAACAGAACATCTCATTTTTTTCTTTTTAATCTAAAATACATTTGTCACCTTTGTTGGCCCACAGGAGAACATAGGTAACATTCATGCAGGAATATATAACTCCTCAAAGAAGGGGGGGAAAAAAAAGAAAAGAAGAATGAACAAGGTGAAATTGGAAAAGGGGAATCAAAAGTATTTCCCCAGCTCATTATTAATTTCAGGGCCGGGGGCCAAATGTGCCCCGGGCCCTTATTAATTTCTGACCCTGATGTTAACCCCTCCTAAAATTGAATTGGCTCTAGATGAACAGCATGCAGATTCTGATTGGAAAACTTTAAGTGGTTATAGGTTTTATATTCCCAATATCCCAATATCACAATGTACAGAATTGAGCATAATGGTATTAAGCCAGGGAAAAATATTCTAAATGCGTGTAGTAAAAGGGCAGAAAATAAAATGTACTTGGCTCTCTGCTTTCACCGTGCATGTAGGTGCACTTTTATGCAGCAGACCTAAACACAATAAAGTGTGAAGACCACGGATCACTTTATGAAGCAATCATGTAACTAAGAATTCAAATTACAAATCAGAAAAGGCTGAGACAAGAGTTGGACCACAGGTATTGTAAAAGTCAGTAAGTACAGAAACAAAGCAACGTAAAGTATAAACTAACTTGCCAGAAATAAAAAGTATTAGTGAAAGATCAACATTAAGTCCCCATAAGAAGCAGAACACAATAATTAAACAGGTACAATCCTACAAGAGCAAAAGTGAAATGAGAAAAATACATCCAGTAATTGCTTTCAGTCACACCAGAAACATCACAAACAGTGCACACATGTTTCATCTATATAAGTTGATTTTACAAGGGAATTTAAATAAATTAAAAATTAAGATTTTTTTTGTGGCTATTTGTACAATAATAAAGAAAATTCTACATGTCTTGGATTTATTTAACCATTTCAAGGTTTTTTTTACCTTTCACCCAACAACATTGCACTGTAGCTGTCTATGTCCTCTTCTGTAATCACATGCCAGCACTTGCCAGAGGTCAAAGTGTCATCTTGTGGACTGGAGATTGGAGACTGAACTCTGTGTGCATTTGTGTGGTGGTAGATGTGGGTAATGGTGTGGATAAATGGATACTGATGCTTTTCCCAACTCAGCCACTCACTCACAGCCAAAAGAGTCCCCTGGCAGAGCGAGAGAAAGAAGCCGAGAAGGACGAACGGAAAGAGAGGGAGCACAAGTAAACACAGCTGCCTTTCATCTCCCTCTGTCAATTTCACTCGTCTTCTTCAATGAGAATTATTAAGAAAAAAAAAACAACAACCTTTGATTGAAGGATATTAAGTCCACCCTCCTTTTGCTCTTTTCCCCTTGACACCCTTCCTTTACTTTCCTGTTCAATCATACATTTATTTGCCTGACCACAAGAAAATCATCCAAAAAGAAAACTAAAAGCATTTTACTTTGATCTCTTTGATGAAAAATGTCTTTGGTCATTCTCAGTTTGATGCTGGGTTGGTTTGATAAGGTTGGTGGTAGGATCTATACCCTAAGGAAGTGCCTTGCATATATTTTGATTGTTGAATTTTCCATTAGTGAGTTAAATGCCATGTTTTTTTCATATGGTAATTGAACATGACATCTTTAAAAATACTCAAGGGGGTGTGCATTGCCTCCAACTTGTAGTCTGATTGCTTCAATATCTCTAAATATAGTTTCTCGTATAGCTTAAAAAACAACGGCCTCACAGGTGGTTGACCAGCTGGGTTAGACAACTGTTATAGTTGGTTGAGTTGGAGCTCATTTTCAACTATTTTGGACTGTAACTAACTATTTTCATTATGGATTACCCAGAGCCAAAAGTGACACAATGTTTTGCTTTGTCCAACTAATAATACAAACCTCAAAATCATATATATATATATATATATATATATATATATATATATATATATATATATATATATATATATATATATATATAAAATAAAACTTGAGTTATGAAGCAGCAAATCCTGACATTTGTGAAGCTGGAACCATGAATGTTTTCCATGAAAAATGGCAAAAGCTTATCAAGAGACGTTTTCTGTCAGTCGACTTATTGATTAATCATCCAGTTGTTTCAGTTAAGTCTTGTAAAATTGCAAAAATCTTATTTGTAAAGTAACTAGTAACTAAAGATGTCAAATAACTGTAATGAAGTAAAATTTACAATATTCCCCTCTGAAATGTACAGGTACCTTATTTGTACTTACATACAGTACTTGACACCAAAAATGTGTTTACTGTATCCTCTTTAGAAAGAGATTATGAGGTAAATAGGAAACTGCAAAATTGTTGCATCTTTACAGATTATAGGAGAATTCTGATTTCAGTTTAATTTTTTTGTTATAAGCAATTGGGCTGAAATAAATCACATTTTCCACCCAAATAATAACGTCTACCCTTTCGACCCCTCCTTCGTGACTCCTGCCTGTTGCTTGAGTGTGTTTTTGTTATTTTTCAGCCCTTTGGTTTGAGTGAGGTGTGCTCGGGGTGTTTTTGTGTTTGTTCTGTCTGTTTTGCTCGTTCCCTTCCCACCTTGCCCTCTTTCTCCGTCTCGCTGCAGACCTGCTCGGCATCTGCAATCAGCAAAGCCCTGCAATCAGCACAGCCCTCTCCATCAACTCCAACAGATCACTATGATTCAGATTCACCAACCTGCATCATGGATTCTACCTCAGATTCGTGACCGTACGATCCGGCCAGAATGAACCCAGCAGACTTGGATTCAGTCCAACGCTTTTCACCTGGGTCAGCTCCGAAAAGGAGAAGAACAGAAGACGTATTTGCAGAATATCTGCAGTATTTTGAACTAGTTGAAGTTTGGGAGGTTGTATTGTGTGAGAAAGCAATACAGTGTCGAAACAGGATGTAATAAAAGCGTGGATGACAGTTTCCAGTTTCTCATTTTTGAGATATTTTCTGAAGTTGCAGACAGAAGGATTGAACAACGGTTAACAACATAGGTCACACCCAGATTTCGACACTGGGTTTTGATGCAACAGGATAGAGGACCTAAATGATTGGTGATTGTAGTTGACATGCAGCTGGGCAATATTTTTTTCACCACACACACACACACAGGCCGAAATACAAACATGCCGACTCATTTAAATCAAGTTTTATAAATCAGGTTACTGCAGAAACTGAGAACCCACTTGAGTGCATTTAAATAGACCACTGTATTGATCTGAATCAAGGATATCACAATACACGGCACACTCTTTAGACTGCTGTGTGAACGTGTTTGGCTTTTACAGACATGAGGAGATGATGCCATTTATAGTACAAAAGTCGGGACACACATTGAAGGGGCATTTAAAAAAAAAAAAATTCAATAAGTATTTTATTTGAGCACTTGAGATTAACCAATGATATTTGTATCTGCAAAAAATAAATTTTTCCCTAATGTTCCACACTTTTCTTCTGTTATATCCTCAATCACTTCACTCCCACCTACACACATAAATTACATAGGAGTGAAAAAGTAAATTAACTTGCACCAGTGGTGTACTGGGAAACAGCCCTGGACTCAGCCAGCGAGCTGAATTCCAGGCACAGAGAGAGTAAAGAGACAGACAGACAGGGAAAAAACTCATTTATTTTTTCCAAAGCAAGGAAATTTACTCATCAGTCTTCGTTCAGCAGGTAATTTATATGGATTTTTTTGATGGTCCACCTGTATGCCAGATGGCCATTACACCACTGACTTGCACAATGTTAAAATAAAAAAAAAAGAACCGCACTTTAAGGTAAACAGATAATTAATTATTTTAAGTCTAAAAGTCTACAGCTATGGTAATTTTTTAACTTTAATTAAAATAAATCATAGAAGAAATTGGCAGGAGGCAACAGCTACCTTTTACAGCATACTTGCATGCTTTTAGTTTTATGAAAGACACGACTGTATTCAAGTAATCTAAGACATTTATCAACCTGTACTGGTGATATAGGAAGTGGCACAGAACAACACAGCTGGTGGCTGTAACAGAGATAAAATACCACGTTGACCTTTAACAACAGGACAAACAGTCAAGGTAATTAAAGGATAGACCCAACTGAGCTATCAACAAGATGCAATTCTTTCTGACGTTACTCAACATCTACTGAACACAGCTTTAGGGTTAAAAAAAGAAAGATTGGGCATCGTCAGTTATGTTTTCCATCCTTGTCCTCTAATTGAAAAAAAAAAAAGCAACCTTTATGCCTTGAGGCAGGAAGTATTGTGAATCCTGCCTTCCTCGCCTCAAGACTTGTCACTCATCTTGATGAGCTTAAGATGACATCTTGCCTGAGGCTGAGGTGATCAGCATCCACGAAGACAGGGCAGAAGCCGGAGGAGCAGATGGTGAAAATTACAACATCTGCAGTACAGCGTTGAGTCCTGATTTTTAATTGGGGCTTGTCTGTGGCATATTTAGTTTTGATTTTTTTGGTTCTTCCTGCTGTCTGCCATTAAAATGAATCCTGTAAGTACAACCTAACACACTGTTTCCCATGTACACATACATTTCATACCTCCATATCTCTTAGCGCCAGGGACATCAAAGAAACTTTACATCTGTACTTATTTGTCCACATTCACCTCCAGTCTTATAATATATATATATATATATATATATATATATATATATATATATATAGGGTGAAAAAGTTGCATATTAGGGCTTTGATTTTGAAAATAATGAATGCTACAGTAAATTGAAATAACTCTTTGTTTCCTCACATTGTCTCTTTGTGCATGTCCTTCAACCTGAACTGAACCTGAATTATGCCAGAGGGCTTACAATGAAAAGAAGCTTGGCACATTCCTCTCAGCCTTTTCTATCTGGAAACAACGGCTCCTCGCCTCCTCCTGCCCTTTTCTCCGGCTGTCCACCTATGCGGCACATGTCTATCAAGCAAATATCGGTAGCCGTAGAAACCGCCTAGCCGTGAAAAGCTCCAATTATGCTACATGACTGGCTGAGCTCAATTAGCGCAAAGACGGAAAAACTCAGATTACAAGTTTTTACAATAGACACTAATGGTGCAGACACGCCGGATCGAATGTCAAGTCAACTGATACCATTAATTTTCTAAGGAGAGCAGGAGATTCGGCCACGCGTTGCATGATGTATACGGCACTGCGAGATGATGGACCAACCGGTGTATCTGAACTAGGTCCATCCAGCGCAATGTGGTCTGCATGCGAAATTTAGTGCTGATCAAATATGAATCAACATTCTGTTAATTGCATATTTTACGCCTCAAATGTGTTCAGAAACATACTTTAGTGCACTGTTTAGCTGTAAAATGAGAATGTTTGTGAGGCAGCCGCCGTGTTGAAAACTGCAAAAACCAAGCACTGGCCAGAGCGTTCAGTGCTTGGAGCGAATGACCATCGCCTGCCAATTCCCGACCTTGTTGTGCTGAATGTGGGCAGTGCAGGATGCTGGTTTGAAGTCCGTTTGAGTGGTTGTTGGTCACACATGAGCCGTTTGTTGGTTTTGCGAAGGGGAAACTGAAGACCAGAGAAGATTCTGGCATTGTTGTTGTTGTTACAATACTGGCTGGTTGGACAAGGCTCATCATCCCAGCTCACTAAGACAGGAAAACCGGGGTCAACCACACACTTCTTTGCTGTGTGGTCCTGTGGCCTCATGCCTGTGTTACTCACTGTCTCAAGTCAATACACCTTAATGACATGGCTCTGATTGTTTTTATTACATTATTGGCAAAATGTCCAAATGCCACTGGAATTAATCGGAACAAATAGCAGTTCCAATAAATAAATATCACATCAAATAACTAAACAAAAACATTACCTTTGCTCTGCTTCTGCATGCATGTATGAATGTTTCAGACCTTAGAAAATAAATGTCTCCTCAACAAATATTATACATCCATATATATCTATTGTAATCTATGCAAGAATGAGTAAATATAAAACAGCAGATTTGTCAAAAAGTTGCAGGGGTTTGAATCCATTTCACCTTCAGCTATCAAAACTACTTTGATGTTACGCTACATGTTGAGATAAGTGATTCAGGAGATCAGATTTAATGTATTCACACCACTTCATGTTCCCACTTGACCTAGAGATGCCAGTGATGAGTCTCCCCTGGCTGCAGTCACGTTTTACCCTCATCTCCATCTGTTTGCATGTATTTCCTCTGCCCTTTGTGGTGATTATGACACTGAAAAGTCCATTTCTGGTTTTAATTAAACATTAGTGATGTAAGAAGTCGATTTTTATGCATTTTGTTTTGTTTTTGTGCAGAAAGTGATGTAATTTTCATGATTTCTGTGGAGATTGAGCATTTATGACAGATAATAAATTTTACTATCTGGTTCACCAGTGTTGACAGAATAGGTTTTTGTAAGCCAGCCCCTGTAATGATAATGAAATAACATTCACACATTATTACTCTGCAAGGTCCTGCGAGTTGCCATACCTGCTGATACAATTCAATGGACAAAAAAAACGATCTACTCTCTCAGTATTCGATGTTGAATTAATTGTTGTGGGTGACATTGATTTGAATTGGCTGGTTAATACATCTGATAATCTCAAGCTGGTTAGTAGTAATCTCTATTTATCCAGGTTGATTACAGAACCCACTAGGCCAAATTTGAAAGATAACTCTAAGTCTACCCTTATTGATCTCATCTTTTCCAATAAGGCTGACAAAATGACTTGGTGTCTCCAAACTAGGAATTAGTGATAATTCCCCCTTTAGCATGTATGTAAAGAGAAATCTAAGACATTTCAGTGACCAAGCCTTCTTAATAGACATTTTCCATAGCGACATACACTATACATCTGAAATCCCAGATGGAAAGCAGCATGTTCAAACAAAAACTACACCATTATTTTCCTACTGCACATATTATTAAATATGGTGAATGTTTGACTTCTGAACAGAAGGAGGCTTACATAGCTTTCAAGAGGCTCTGTGCTGAGGCTGGGCATTTATTTGAAAAGGATTACACAAGGAACCCTATTACTAAAAGTGATTGTCTATGTACCATGAACCATGTTTCTCAGTTTACCTTTCAGCCCTTCTCTCCTGTGATGTATTTATAGCCTTGCACTGATACCAGGAGTTCATCTGGAGAGGATAAATTTGATCCTCTTTTTTGTAAGACTGTCCGCTCTATTTACCACAGAGCAAACCACACATATTTTATGTTCCTATCAGGCATATTTCCCAGTGTTTGGAAGTCGGCCCATGTAACTCCATTACACAAAGGAGGTAAAACAAATTATCTAGAAACATTACACAACTATCTCAAAATTATTTAGTCGAGCAAAAATCCTGGAATTTTTGGTAAATAACCAATTTAAGGCATTTCAGTAACGTTACTCTGTATTGTGTCAATTCTGTGTAAATCCACACCAGTCTGTATTTAGAGCTAATCACAACACTATTACATTAGCTACATATAATGCATCTGCTTTAGAGGCTTTTCAAGGTGTTGGTCATATTGCATATCATCAAAAATATTGATGAAAATGTTTTACTTACTATTTGAAATTATTTTACACCGTTCCTCACCAAAACACATTGTTTGTATCTTTGTTTTCTAGCTTGCACTCTCCTTTTTATTTGCATTTGTTGGTGCATCACTACATTTATTGGCACATTACCACCAACTGTCATTGGAATAGCGTGAAAACCTTTGGCAGGATCACTGCACTAAATCACCTTTTTTTGAGCTGTACACATAATCTCATAGATTCTTGTTGGTATATGATGTTATTACAGGGGATCTTTCCAACAAAACACACTATGTGTAAAAACTTCCCTTTCTGCTCAAAATTTGCTTTTGGTTTTGCCAAATTCGCTCACCTTTCCCTCACCACGACAAAATAGGCAAGACATTTATTATCTTAATATCATCTATTTATTATACCCTTCCCTCCTAAATTAAACACAGAAAAACTGATTAATGCTCTCTCTCTGCCACTCCCCACAAATGCTATTACATATAAGAGTAGTCAACTAAGTAATCAATGCACATTATGCATTAATATTTACCAAAAATTGCAGAAAAAAGTTGCTTCTGTCTGCAAGCTGGAAACTGTTCAAACAGGTTGACAGCAGGAGCCAGACACCGTCTATCTTCAGTTTAGCAGGAAGCCGGTTGCAGCTCAGCATAAAATATTGGCTTGTTTCACTTCATAATATTTTCTGAAGTCTACATGATGTGTGTGTGTGTGTGTGTGTGTGTGTGTGTGTGTGTGTGTGTGTGTGTGTGTAAATCCACATTTCAAAAGGTGGCGAGATTGAGATTCAATTTATTTGTGAATTGTTGGGATTCAGCTCTGTGAAAGGAGCTAAAAAGTCAGGTTTGAAGGTGAAACAGGGTTGGTTGTCATGCTGTGATTCCTTTTGATTTTGACTTGCAAGTTGAAGCTTTGATGATTTTCTTTGAATGTCAACAAACCTCATGCTGACACACGCACACACAAATGCTTTTCTACTGTATATGTGTATCCCTTCAAGAAACTCTTAAATGTTGAAAATTATTTTCTAAATTGCTTCACTGTAAATGATGCCCTGGGTCCTATGATGACTTACACAACAGTGTGTCAGTAATAACTTAATAATTCTAATAAAGACACTTTTCCTAGGGCTGATTTTGTGTCTCTAGCAGGGGAAACAAAAGGTCGTAAAATGTTGAAAAAAAGATGCTTGGTCTTATGGAAGAACAACCATCCTCGTTGTTAAAGTACTTGTGACATTATAAGTCTCTCTGATGGTTAATAAAAGTGTGAAATATGCATGATCTTATTTTTTTGTTACAATAAAAAGATTCCACACGATGGTAAAAAGTAAGAAAACCTCTGCAACAATATTAAGCTTATGGTATTGTATAACCCCGATTGTGTAGTGCATAGAATAAAATTACATATTCTTAATGACAGGGATATTAGTTCTTTGAAAGACAGAAGTGCCGGAAATGTGTCATATACTTACGTTTTTATGAACATGGCTACATTTTTCATGAAGCGAATTTCATTAAATTAACTCATTTTGTTTAATTAATAATTCATCTCTCACTGGAGGAGCAAGAGTGCATCTGTTGGCAAGGTTACATTTGAAATCAAAGGAAAAGACGCAGACATGAGAGAGTGGGGGAGCAACACGTGTGTGTGTGTGTGTGTGTGTGTGTGTGTGTGTGTGTGTGTGTGTGTGCACGCATTTCAGTGCATTACCTGCATAATAAGTATCCAAGGCCTATCATTTTATCTGCTCTCACGAAAAAGATGACATTATTGGTCCTTTGTTTAAATTTTTAATAATATAAAAGTTAATTATTTTCTATGTGCATATATATAAGAAAGATGTGACAGACATTGGTTTCTATTTATTTATAAAGGCCTGAATGGCAACGTGCCATTAATACATCCTTTGGTCATTATTTGAGCCGTTCCTGCGTGCAAACATTAACTTTGGGAAAACTGCTTTTAGTTTTACACATTGAAACTTAACACAATCGCACCCATATGTCAATATAAAGCCATGATTACAAACTATTGTAACTATG
Organism: Lateolabrax maculatus; assembly: GCA_031216445.1. Classification (NCBI taxonomy): domain Eukaryota; kingdom Metazoa; phylum Chordata; class Actinopteri; order Acropomatiformes; family Lateolabracidae; genus Lateolabrax; species Lateolabrax maculatus. Next base: position 4,749,730 of record CM062210.1, read on the forward strand.
TAACTGTTTTTAACTGTTATTTTTCAAGAAGAAATGCCAAATATATGATGGTTCCAGCTTCTTAAATGTGACACTTATTTCCTTGTCTCACATTCTACTGAATGTCTTTGGTTTTGGACTCAGGGTTGAACAAAAGTAAATGATTTTGAATACATCACCTCGGGCTCTAAGAAACAGAGATCCATTTTTTTCATTATTTACTGACTTTTTATAAGTCAAACAACTCATCTAGAAAATTATCAATAGAATAATCAAAAAATGTATTTAAACCATGACAAAAGTCCTTCTCTGACCTTAAAGGTGCTCTGTGGAGGTTTGCTGTAAACAAACAAAATCCTTAAGCTCCAACAAATGTGTTAAATCAATTTCCTTCCACATCAAACTTTTGCAAACCAGACGTTTGGAATGGTTATGGATATATATTTGAATATTTGAACTCCTGCATTGTTTACATCCACATTAACTTTCTGCCAGACTTCTTCTTCACTGCTTTTACGGGTGCATTGCTGCAGTTCTTTGCACAAACTGTAGATCAGCGGCAGGACTCCGAATACACGATCCACTTGTAAAAACGTTGCTAAAAACTCCACAGGCTAGCTTTAACTAAGTGTTAAAGTTGTGTAAACATATCCATAAAAAACAGAGAAGCAGATATTGACAATGAATGCTTGTTGAAACATACAATATGAGCATGTTGTCATTGCAAGCTTCTCTCTGAGCCGGCACTCTGCCTCAGCTCTGAAAATCAACTCGTAGATTAAAAGTCTTACCAGGGGTTAAATCCAAAACCCTTCAGACTTAGCGTGGTTAACTCATTTTGAAACTGAATTCACATTTTCAAACATTAAGTGTAGACAACCAACACTTTGAATTGTTTGGATATGTTTTTATTTAAGAGCTTTATATTGTTTTTTTACATTTTAGAAATCGCACAAATTCCCTCGTGCATAAAGTAGGCATAATTTTTTGGGTCACTCGTATTACCCCTGTCTCTATAAATGACATTCATATGCAACTCATTTGCAAGTTTGGAGGAAACATAATGCTGCTTGGATAACGTTCACTAGCAACGTTTTGTTCCAAAGCAGAAAGTTGTGTGTACACCAGTAACAAAACGTATATGGTGGTTTGTGGATAGTTGGGTGAATTCAACTCAGGGTTTACTGAATAATCATTTAACCAAGTTATCTTTCCTATAAGGTCATATGAATTACTTCTGTAAGGGTCATATGGAGCAAGAACTCCTTTTGAAAAGGTTTCTGTATCTGTCTGCTGCTGTCAAAGATGGAAAGAGGAAAAGACACAAGCAACAAGTACCGTAGAGTAGGAGAGCAACAGGAGCATTTGTGCAGAGTACAAACAGGCTGGGATCGAGCAAATGCCATTGATTCCCATGCTTCTGATACTTAATTACAAGTCCCATCCCCTCTCACCAAGCTGAGCCCCACTCTGGAATATTTATCTATCAATCTATGTAATCAGTCATCATCCCTCAGGGTATAACTGATCCCTTGTCAGGCGCCTTATAGATTCTCACCTCCACTCTTGACGTGAGAAATCGGTGATTTCTTTTAATTAACTGCATGCACAGTGGCGGGCTGCAGGTCGTCTTTAGGTTGATCATGAAGGTGTTCACAGGTTAATGTGACGAGAAGCGGAGTACTGCTCTGTGCATGTACCTGCCACACAGCTTTTGAAGCAGTTTCCCTTCATTTGCAGCGTGTTTTAACCCCCAAAATACAGTTATGCAACGCTTTCACTGATGGTGCGGATCTGGTGGGGGGTTGAGACTATTACACACATACACACACATGCACCCACACACACACGCACGCACCACCCAAGCGCCTCTGTTGAAGGTTTTTGTCCCCAGGCGCGTGAAAAGGCTCTGTAGGTGATAAAAGGCGCACTTAGCGCGGAGGAAAAGGAGCGCACCTCTCCAGACCCGGGGCGCACGGCGGAGGGGGGCGGATCTAACCTGACACCGGCATCTGCTCTGTGACTCCTCACTCCCTGAACCCGGATAGCCGAGCGTCTCTTCGTTCTTTTATTTAAAAAAAAATAAAATAAAAAAACCGGCAACATGCGCGCACGGTGCACCGGAGGGCTCCCCCGCGCGCCCTCGCTTCTCCAGATGGGCTGAGCGAGCGGCACCGAGACCGGATGGTTGCGGAGGGCGCCAACTTCGGGCTGGTCCAAACTTCGCGGCTCGGCGCGTTATGATCGTTTGCAACGTGAGCCTGAGCTGTGCGCGCTGTTCCGGGGAAGGAGCCGGTGGCGCGGCGGGGACGGCGACGGACGCGTACGAGGAGGTGTCCGCTTCTCTGCCGCCTCTGTCCCTGAGCCCGAGGGGGCACCTGGTGGTGGCCGTGTGCCTCGGCTTCATCGGCACTTTCGGGTTCCTCACCAACTTCCTGGTGCTGGCGCTGTTCAGCCGGTACCGGGTCCTGCGCACGCCCATGAACCTCCTGCTGGTGAGCATCTCGGCCAGCGACCTGCTGGTCAGCGTGCTCGGCACCCCGTTCAGCTTCGCCGCCAGCACCCAGGGGCGCTGGCTGATCGGACGCGCCGGGTGCGTTTGGTACGGGTTCGTTAACGCGTGTTTGGGTAAGCAGCTGTTTTCACTTTTCTCTGGCACTCGTCACTGGAAGAGATAATAAATAATTTAATCTTTAAATATATATATATATATATATAATTCCGTTTAAGAAGATCAAATATTGATTTTTGCTGTCTGTGTGTTATTTAGGACAAAGCCTTGTTTTCTCAACATACTAAATCCAAATGTTGCAGAAATTGTGAATATCTTGTCTCAAATATGTCATAAAAAAAAAAAAAAAACCTGAGCACTCTGCACCGGAAGCCAGAGATGAAATAACAGCTGGATCTTAATAAAAGGTGATGAGCCACACAGTTCATTATATAAATAGCTCAATAGCGTTTACAGGACATCATTACAAGTGTGAAAGTGTCCTGCTATGTGTTGGCCTGCTGTGTCACCCCCCAGCAGCCCTAAAACAGATGTAGGGGCAATAAAACCAGCTTCACACACAGCGATTGCATAGTATTAAGTGTATCAATCATCAAAACCAAGCCATGTTATATAATAAATCTGCAATGCACAGCCATAGACATAACTTCAACAACAGTCACCACTAACTTTGCTTATTATTCCATGTCATCACTATTCTGGTATGATGGAGAAACACACAACAGGCTGCAGTGGCATTACATCAGGGCTTACTTATCCCAGTGTACATTATGTCATTGTCAGGGTTATAATAACAGACTGATCATAGCGCTGACTTTGGGGAAAATATCATCTGGACAGCAGTCAAGCATTTCCATTAGAGATGCATAGTTTTGTCCCGCATCCATTTTGCATCTTATCTGTTGTATGAGTAAGTTTTCTGAGTAAGCGCGAAAAGATAAACTTCTTCGTCTGAATTCGCTGTAACAGGGACTTTATCCACTTTCTTAGTATCACGTCAAGTAGCTGCAGTGTTTTGCTTACAGATCCTGACTTGGCGCTCCATCGTACATTAGAGGCTCTCTCAAGCTCAATTAGCTTCCAATCAGGGTGCATTTCCAATTTCCTTTTGCAGTTGGATGCACCAGATGTGAAGCTATGCAGCTGAATCACAGCATCAGAAGAGGTGCAGATATTTCCTGACACTACAGCAACAGTGCACCAGGTTCAACTAATGGGAAGAACATGCAGCAACACACACCATGACAATATCAAATACCACTGTCACATGTTGACGGTTTCTCTCAACAGATGCAATGTTACCAGCATCTCCATGCATTTGGTTTAGCCCGCCGCTAATTGACACAAGGCTTTCTCTGTATGCCGCCAGCTTACTAAGTGCAAGAGCATGCGGCTTGCTGTTTTCTCGTGTTTAGAACAAGCCTGTCTGAGGTGCTTTCAATCTCTAAATCCATCTCTCATGAATGAATATTCCTTACTAATCCTGGGAAAATGTCTACAGCATTTGCAAAAGATAGAATCCTTTCATCTGCTATACTCAATCCACTTAAAGTCATTATACCAATTTGTAGAGAAGCAGCATGATTTTCCTGATATGACAGGTCCTGTTATGCCAACAGCTGTGAAGGACTGTCTGTTGTGGAGTTTGACGGCGCTAATTTGGTGTCCCCCTCCACCTTAACGTTAATGGATTGAGCAGTAGCATCAGTGCTGCTCCTTCAGACCTTCAGACCCTCTTGCGGTCGTGTGAATAAGTGCATGTAAAGTCAGGTGACGTAGTATAAAGAGCGAAAAAAGTCAACATAGGGAGAGATCGGGGTGGGCGGACGGTTCACACAAACACAGGACTTTGACCCAGGAGACAGCTGTTTGTGTCCCGTGTGAAACCAAGTCAACGTTATCTTGTTTTAACTCAAGTTGTTTTCGTGTACGTGATGACTTACTTCACATAAAGCCATTCACATTTATATATGTGCTTTTGGGAGTCATTGGAAATAAACTTATTCTGTCATTTTCGGTATGAAGATGGGTTTGCAATAGATTGTGATGCTGGATATTACATAAATAGACAGAGATAGATAGATAAGAAACGCAAACCACGTATTAAGTTGTTTTAATAATAGCTGATTTATTACCAAAAAAAAAGCAGCTATTTGAGTGGATGGCTCTCAGCTACACGTCTGCTCTGCTCATCATGCATGTTTATCTAAAAAGATTTCAAAAGCACCAAAAGTCTCAGCATTTCATCAGTTCTTCACCTTTAAATAAGAATTTAAACATATAAAGGACAAAATTCAGAGTTTTTCAGGTTTAGCAGCAGCACGGTCCCTCATAATATGTTTGACATATTTAGCTAATTTTCTTGCTGTAACAGCTTTGCAAAAGCATGAAGAAAAATTTGCTTCCATTGCCTGCAGCAACGGGCAACATTAAACTCACTCAAAACATTAAGATGATCAAAATCCTGTTAACCTATTTAATTCTGCAGTTAATTTCAATTAAAATCCTATTAAGTGGTGAAGGTAATATGCTGTTCACTGCTGATTATGCTCGGCTGTGGTAAGCTTGCAAACTGAATTTCCTTCAGCGGCATAAATAATATGATACAGTAATGTGTCATAAGTCAGATTCTGTCCCAGAGGTAACTTTACATTTTGAGGGGAAGAGGATAGATGCAGTAGATGAACACTAAAAAAAACATAAAACATGGAAAAAGCATTTCTGATCGTATTACATAATAAATCTGCTCTTGTTAGGTAGTTCTTATTTTGATCCTTAGGAGTTGTGTCTGCTCTTTGCACACACAGGTCTGTTGACAGAGCTCTTCACCAGTGCTGGGATCAAACCCGTGACCTTTCAGGTTTAGGATAATCACTCAAATCCCTGTAAGGGACTAATTAATCTGCTTAGAAACCTGCGGGATTCTAATGTTCTTGCCATTGGAGTAAAACAAGCAGAGGAGAGAGATGATGATTGGGGGTGTTTGTGCTGTGCTTGTCAGCATCATTGGGCTCTCACTGAATTTAGACGTTTTCTTTCTGCAGCTCATGGATTCTGTGATTGAGTGCAAATGTAAGTGAACAATCAATCTGTTAATAAACTTAAGTAAAGTCATCTCTTCTCCTACTCACCTCTTCATCTATCTTTGTTACTGTTTCTGCTCTCTGGAGTGGTGTTGTTGCTCTTAAACGTCTTATTTTCTCTTTAGAGTCTGGACTTGCACAAAGGTGTTGTTGTTGTTGTTGTTGTTGTTGTTGTTGGTATTAAATCTCTTGTTTTTTCTGTGGAGTCTGGACTTGAAGTAACCCGTCTGTTGTCCTCAGACCATTTTCGACCTAGACTCTTTTTTTTCTATCCCATCAAATTGAAGGATTCTGACTTAATCTCTCAATAACTCCACTATACAGCTACTGACAAGGTCAACAGCTTTCCAATACAGCCCTGGACGGTACAGTACAAGCACATCCTTCAACAAACTGATATTCACTCTGTAATGTGACATGCACAATTTATAGGACCTGGAAACTTTAATGATTAATTTTGCACAGTGTTTCTCACTGTTGCATGTTCTGAAGCGGCTGTAGAATAAACAAGCAATAATGAACAGCATCAAAGAGTACGTGAGAGGCTCACTGGTGAAAAAGACCTGAATGAGATGCTTCAGAGATTGAATTGTGGACTGAGCTGGCCATTAGCTCTTTAAAACTACTTGATTGCAGAGATGGGCACCCTGGCATCAAAGATTTATGTCAGTAGTGAATGATTGATGACAGTTTGGTATAGGAATTGATCAGATGTACACAAGAAAAAATGCAGGCCAGTTTGAAAATATCCACAGATATAATAACGGATTGAGTTATTTCACAATCTATTCTGGCTGATGGAAAGCTGATCTGTGGTAAAAATAGTGTACAGGTGTAATTATTACTCAAGAGAAAGCAATAGTAATTATTGGAGCTGAAGCGGTCAGTGGATTGATTGATTAGTCACCTTCAGTGTAAGTGAGTTACATTTTAGAACAGAGAATACAGTAAAATTTGATCCTTACACATTCAATAGTAGGTTTGAACTCTGCAGAGTTCAAACAAGACTGTGTTTTAACTGGAAAAAATTGCTGCCTGAGGCAGAGATTTACTCTTCAACTGCATTGCTTCTTTAGAGTGCATCTTCAGCTACAGTATTTATGTGTTAAGTGCATCAAATTTATGCAAAAGTTGAGCACATGTTTTGCATGCAAGTGGCTTCCCAGTTTTTTTGTGTTTTTCTTTTCAATCTATTTGTTGATAGGTGCAAACATTAGAAAGGCAGTTAAGTTAATACCTGTTTCACAAAAAGTTTGATGCGAAGTCAGTAGGGTTGATGTGGCTAAAAATTATTTACTATTACATCAATTTTTTTCAGTTCTTCCCAGTACTATAAAACACTATTTTTTACATTATTTTAATGATCCAATTAATGAAATCAACGTGACCCAGAACAGTAAAAGTGACCAAAAATTGATGGATCAATTTTTCTTTTAGGAAACTGAAGTCAATTTTTTTTAAGACTTTCCCAAAAATCCCAACAGGTGCAACTATACAAAAACATACTGAAGTACAACAACAGACTTCTTAACAATATCTCACCAGAAATACACATTTGTCTGATCAGTCAGTCTGGATCACTTACTGGCCTCATAAAATAAGAATGGCTCTCCTCAGGTTGGCAGGACTGAAGCGACAACACAACTGAGACCTGTCGTTTCACTTTCTGCCTGCAAAATGGAATCCAGTTCGTTTGTTACTTTCCTAATGAGACATTATCTGCCCCACTGCAATTACCCAGACAACATCGGAGCTACTGTACCGCGCAGTCAGGGACTGTTAGGAAGCTCATTTGCCTTACCAGGTCAATACCCCTGAAATAATATCTTCAGGTCACAGAGAAGACTTTCTTTCCTAGTCTCAGTTTCTATTTTTACTGTCTTTCTTTTCTATCGTTTTTTAGCAGTCAACTTTAACAATGCTGTGTGGTACAACAAGTCCACGCTATGTGAAGGTAAATAACTGAAAGAAAGACAGAGGTGTTAGTTGTACGTCTTTCGATGCAGGAAGCATTGACTGGTTACTAGGATAAATCAGGTTATGCGAGAAATCATAAGACGTTTACATGCTTCATAGTAACCTACATATTGTAAAATCCTCATACAAGCATCAGGTCAGTTATAAGATGTCTCCACTACCTCAATCTTACTTTGGAATTGACTGTTATACATGTATTGGGAACACAAGACACTACTTACTGAGTAAACAGCTCGGCTGTGAAACTGATTCATGCAGTTGATAGAGGACACTTAGTGTCAGTTTCAGTCACACTTTGAATTTAATTATTTTGAATACAAGGGTGCATTGTTCTGTGTGGAGCTGACATGATTTATTAATTAGTAGATAGAACAGAAAAAATATCAATTGTTTAAGTCAGTTTTCAAAAATGCAGAACATTCCAGACGTTTTTCTCTGTTTTACTTCGTTGTGAACTTATTATCTTTGGACTGTTGCTCAGGAAAATTAAGCAACTTGTCTCATGTCTCATGAGGCCTTAGGCTTTTTAAAATAATGATGGGCATGTTTCACCAATAACTGACATTTCATCAACTAAATGATTAATAGATACTAATCTGCCAGTTAATTGATAATTGATAAAATAATCATGAGTTTCAGCCCCAGCTACATGAAATTACATCTCTTTTTTTACTGCTCTCTGGAGTCGTGGTTCCTCTTGAATCAGTTGTTATCACTTTGCAGTCTGGACTTGCTGTCAGGTGCAGTGCAGTCATGCACTCATGTGAAAAGTCAATTTGAGACTTGTAAGAGGATCTTTCTCCAGCACAAATCTAGCTGGAGAACCAAGTTTCACTAAAGACAACATTACGTTAGAGTACATTGAACGCACTCTTAGTGTACTGCAGCCTCTTGGCAACACAGGAATGGTCTGATATGGCAAGTGTTTGTTTGCTTTCCAATATCAGTTAGATGTGAAACCACAGAGAAGAAGAGGGGGAGACAAAGAGGGAGACATAGGTGAGGTAGTAAATAATAGAGAGAAAGAGCGATTCAGGGAGAAAGATGAAGAGAGCACTACAGACTGAGAAAGACAGAAAGCGAGAGAGAGCTTGACAAAGGAAAGAGATGGAGGGAAAAAGAGCACAAAAGCAAGAGACAATGAAAGATGATTAGCTCCTGTGCTGACTCAGGTCTAGGACATTGGGTCATTCATTTCACCATAAATCTATTCTGCACCACTCTTGAGTTGGGTGAGGAAGAATCAGGCCTCAGGTGAAAAATCCATTAAAATGCATGGTGGAAAATCAAAGTGGGCCGTGTTTGAATCAAAGCCAAAGTCAGGGACTGATATGTTCCCCGAATCCCCACCGGGCTCAGAGTAGAGGCTGTGCAATCATTACAGGAAATGAACGGAAAATTGGTCGCTGTTAAGAGAAGTTGCCATGTTGCTTTTAGACATTCAGAAACCCCTCTAAATGAAGCTGGAGAGGCCACGAGTACTTTTAAGATTCATTAATCGATAATAAACTCTCTATTTCTCAAATTAAATAATCATTTTGTAATTATAACACAGATTTTGTTTTCTTTTTCTTTTGTAAAAACCCTGCAGGTGATTAATAGTGTGTTGAGATCACCAGACTAATTAAATGATTACAAGGTAACAAAGCTTGTTATTTCAAGTTTACAAGTTTACTAATACATCAAAGCTGCACTAATCAATGTTCATTACAATGTGTGTAATGTGGCGTTGCTAAAAGTGACAAACTGCAGATTCCCCTCAGCGTCTAAGAGAAGTTTAACTGCTTTTAGATCATTGTTTTGGTTTTCCAGCTTTAATCCATCTACCTTGTTTCTAGCAGCTGTTTTTCAGCATAAAAACATTTCCACTTCTCCTTTTAAATCATTTTTAGAGGCATTTTTCACAAGAAAAATATAAATATTTTCATATTTTTAGCTTGTTCCTGGAACCTCACAATGTTAACTCTCTTGCATGATGTTGCAAATGCTGCATAACGTACTTTAATGAACAAGCATGGATACAGTGGAGTTTTCTTAAGCACGTTACATTTTATTATACCTTTATTCTTCTACAATTTTGTTTTCAATTAATTTAATTCAACTCCTATGTGTAGAATATGTGTATATGTTTTCAGACTTTAGAGAATCCTAGTGCTGGTATCTAAAATAGCAGATAGTCAGCAATCAATCCTACAAACTACTTATTCAACCAGAATTATTTGAGATATGCTCTAATTACATACAAAATCTACTTATATGGACATTAATTTACTTATATGCCTCATATTTTCCTCAATAGTTCTTTATAACTCTTAAGTAGCATATCACTGAAATTGATTTAATGTGATTTCTTATGTTGAAGTAACTGAAGTATCTGTTTGACCCAAAAGGGAAAACCTGCAAGTCCACATGCTTTATCTGCATCAGTAATTAATGGAAATACCTCTTTCTCCCTCTTCCCCCCTCTGCAAACACACACCCACATACAATCACAAATTAGTATTCATTATTCTCAAGACTCTCACTCTTTGCTGTTGCTCTCCACACATCGTGCGCCCACGACCTCGGCCTCTTGTCCGCACCAAACATGCCACTGTGTCAGCCAGTCAGAAGCCTTCATTAGGCGTCGTGGTGATGTGATTGTCTGTAATCAAAGTCTCTGTCCCTGGGAATCTCAGTGTGATGAAGGGTACCTAGACCAGCACTTAAGACCGTATGTGCTGATTAGCTTTGATTTAAGTATTAGTCCCTTCAGGAACAATTTACTGCAATAGAAGACAATTAATAAATTAATCAATTAATATGTAGAAACAGAATTCATGCAGCTGTGCTGCTGTCTGCCTTGTCTGTTTCTCCTTCATTATGAACAGATTATAGTCACTGACCACTGAGGATAATGATACAATTAGCTCGACACAGGGCTGAACAATACAACACAATACACAATACAATAGCTTGACTGAAAATGTAAATCTGTTACATAATAATCTAGTTATTTTATATAAAATGCACTTTTTAGTTTCACATACAAAAAAAAAACAGAACCAAAACGTTTTTTACGCTGTATCGATAATCAATTAATTGTTTAAGTAATTTTTCAAGATAAAATGCCAAATATTTAATGTGTCCATGTTCTTAAATGTGAAAATTTGCTGACATTATAGCAAAATTGATTCTCTTTGGATTTTGGACTGTTGAGCTCACAAACCAAGACATTTTATTACATTACCCTATGCTCTCAGGCGCTGACATCTTTTTTTTTTTTTATTGTTTTCAAGATTAATCAATTTATCAAGAAAATAATCTGCAGATTGATAAATCTGCTTATTCTGAGTTGTATGACTCCATTAATGTGCAGAGACGAGCAGAAAGAAGAGGTTCCTCTGTTACATTGATAAGATTTACTTGATGTTGTGATCCATTTTTCAGCTCCTCTATGCGTCTGCCCACATTCATGCCACAGTATTCTGTTACACTCCTAGTGACCACTTGTTCTGTACTTCCCCTTCCTCAGGCATCGTCTCTCTGATTTCCCTCGCCGTTCTGTCCTACGAGCGTTACTGCACCATGATGGCGACCACTTTAGCTGACTGCAGAGACTACCGCCCAGCGCTGGGAGGGATCTGCTTCTCCTGGCTCTATTCTGTGGTCTGGACTGTACCTCCGCTGCTGGGCTGGAGCAAATACGGGCCCGAGGGTCCCGGGACCACCTGCTCGGTGGACTGGAGGACCCAGACCCCCAACAACATCTCCTACATCGTCTGCCTGTTCACCTTCTGCCTGGTCCTGCCATTCTGCGTCATCCTCTACTCCTACGGCAAGTTGCTGCACGCCATCAGACAGGTGCGATTCTGCAAATGTAAATGTCATATGAGTTTGAGAGTTTTTTTGAGAAAATTAACCTTTGGGAAAAAGATAACGCAGACTGTGTAACTATGTATTGAGCCAGCAAAAGAACTTTGAGGTAGATTTGAGATAAGACACCAGAATGAAGAATGTATTTATAAGTATAAGCAAGTTATAATTCACACCAGCAGCGCACTCCCTTACCTGTGACCTTAACTTATTCACTGAATGTTCAATCAGGGGCTGCGAAGTTGACAAGAGAGGAAAAAATATGAGTTTGTACATTCGACTTGAGGTTGAAAGCTGAGAAATGAAATCATGCGTCACCTGATCCCAACAATCTCCAATCATCTCAACAAAGTAGTCTATTAAAGCTGCCAACACCAATTTATTCTTCTGCTTTACACTGTCGCTGAGTGCCAGAACGTAATTCACACCTTGGTGCAAGATCAGTAGGCACAAAAGTAAGGTTAAGACATGATCCGATTACTGGATGGCAGTAATAATTTGTATCCTGACATTGCTGCTTTACTAGTGATATTAATGTCTGCTCCTGTCATGTATTCCTAAAAGTAAGTTCTGTGCTGAAGAAAACTTAGTATTAATGGAGGCACTTGCATTTTACAAACACCAGGGATGAAGTGTGAAAGTTTTAGAGATACTTTAATACATTTCAAAATGCAGTTTGTATTGTTTGTAGTACTCGTGGTTGCATAGAAATAATTAATGTTTTGTTTTATTGATTTCCAGCCCTCAACTCACTCATAAATAGTTAAGTTCAAATTCGGGATTTTGTTTGAAAGAAAGTAAAATAAATATAATAGTTCTCCAGTCGGTTGCCATTAAACCACGTAAGAAGAAGAGGGCGTAATGAGATGACATAATTGAAACAGTGTCGGGTAAAGTTCAAACAATGGTAAACATTGTGGCAGGCGTTTGTTTCATGTATTAATTTGAGGAAGGGTACAGTCTCTTCATTGCTCCACACAGATCTTTTATCTTCAATAGATGTTTAAATATGGATTGCAGAGCTTTTGTCTTCTGGCAGTAAGAGTAATTACACAAAAACTGTCTGACTAGGAGCCGGGGTGCCAGTAAAGATAACAATCACTAACAACCAGGTATTTCAAAAAGCATCAGCAGACTACAAGAAAAACAAAACACACAAGAATTTGAGGTCCCCACAGTGTATTATACGGTCAGTGCTCAATACAAAACACACAGCTCAACTACCACCTGTGCACCAATGCAGGAATATCACCACAGAGACCAGATTTAAAACTCCAATATACTGCGAAATACACAGAGATTTGGTGGTGAGAGGCTTAAACAGGATTGTTTGAACTTGTTTGGCGAGGGCTTCAATGTAACAGATGTTCATTTATATGTAAAAGTCCTGCACTCCAACTTTAAGTCACATGCTTCATGTATGTCGGGTTTTATTCTCCGTCTGTATCCATTGCACTTTGTCACATTTTGCTTTTATCAATACACAAACTTTTCCACCTCAGCCAAGCGTAAACGAAAACATTTTGGCGACATTTGACTTTTTTTTTATTGTTTATGGTGTTTCCATTCAAGCTTTTTATGTGCAAATTTAGAAGGCACATAAAAACACGTGGATGAAAACACACCTACTGACAGAAACTGATGAATTATAAAAGCACAAAACCATCCTGATGGATTGTGGTGTATAAACGCTCCTTTTTCTGCACCTGCTGGACTTTGACTGTGGTTCGTCAGATAACAATGTGGGAGTTTGGGGTTGCAGTGAAACAAAGGTGCAAAAACAAGGTAAGAGTTGTACACTCTGGTGGGAGCTGAGAAAAGTTCAAAGGGTCAAATTAGAAAGCTGTAGTTAAGGAATGGGAGTAGAGATCCACACAGAGGTTTTGTCTACAGGCTGGGGTTAATGACAGGATTCAGGACGACCGTCTTCATTACTCTCTGCTGAGACGATTAATTTAACCTCAGAGCTACAGACCTTCGCACCCACTGTCAGCTAATCACAAGGGACCAAAACTCTTCACATTAATGTGTACATGTGTGTCAGTGTGGTGCAGGGCTGCAGCTATACCGCAGATGACACCAACAGCATGCCTTCATATTGTTTCTGGTAATGTGGGGGTTTTAATGGGGCCGAGGAGGAGTTTATATCCTACAATTACACACAAATTATACACAGTGGGTTCTGAAAGTTGATTATTATATTTCAAACTCAATATCTTAAACTTCTAACTGTTTTAGGCAAAAATAATAATGTAGTAGTTGGTTTGAAAATGCATTTGTTCATCATGTTGGCAGATAAAAGTTGCAAACAACTGAACTGATCAGTTGAATGAATGGATTGATGGCTGTTTATCTTAATGTCCTTGTTCTGCTGTAAGTGTGGCTGCTTGTTTTTGCCTTCATCCTGATGTTAATGTATTTCTTTCATGTTAATCTGTTGGCTACACGCATGCAGAGTGTATCTAAGAATTAAGCTTGCTTCAGCGTTTTGGCCTTGCGTCATATGCCTTCCTCTAACTTTGTGCGGGATGGTTAAATGTGTTTGTTCGTGACCATGAACCACACTCTGTCAGCGTCTGTGAGCCCTGGGTGTTGTTGCTTTGATGCTGTTTGCACAAGAATTTGCCACACCATTTGCTGGTTCATGTGCCATGCTTCTGTGGGTTTCTGCAATACCTGCAAGCACTCAACTTTTTTTGGGTTGCTTTTTGGAGCAGGGTCTAGATTAAAGTTCATATGAATAAGTTATTTGAAATTATAAAAACATAACTGAATAGAAAGTGTGAGTTTAGTTAAAATGTGGAAGTGAAAAAAAATGACATGAATGGTTGCTGTTTTATCTTTTCCCTCCCATTAATGCACCAATTATGGTTGTATGAACATGAAATCGGTGCATTTTTTGTATTGTTAAGATGAAAGCATGAATCAGATGTACAAACACTTTAAGTAAGTGGCAATGTCAGTCCACCACTTTGGTTCAGACTGAAATATGTCAATTATTGTATGGATATTCATAACAGACATTCATGACCTCGAGAGGATGAATCCTACTGTCTTTAGTAATTCCCTGACTTTTTCTCTGGTGCCATTAGTAGGTTAAAGTTTTCACTTATCCAGTGAAATATCTAAACATCTACTAGATGGATTGATACACAATCTGGTACAAACATTCTTGGTTCCCAGTGGATGAACCCTACTGTATTTACAGATCGCCTGAGTTTTCCTCTCCATAAGCTTGACGTTTGTGTTTTTTGAGAGAAAAAGTTGGTACAGACAATTATGTCTTCCTCAGGATAGATTGTAATCACGTCAAAATTTCAATTTCTCCAATATTTGCATTTACGACAAATGATATTCCCATCAATCTCTGCTGTACTTTGTGTTTTTAGCATGGCTGTATACTCTTAGTCTTGTTTTACAAACCCTTTCCAGTTCTCTAGTGGTCCAGAAACCCTGATTACTGATATAAATTCATCTAATACACTGTTTCCCTGATACACTATTTTTAAGATTTGTGTGACAGTCTAAAGCATGAATCATGTTCCAAACCCCTCAAGGGAAACATCTGTGAGGACAGAAGTGAGAGACAGAGCCCTAAAAACATTCATGCGACCCAACAATGAAAGAAAAAAACACTAAAGCAGCAGGTTCAACCAGCGGTGGTCCTTTGTGTTTTCTCACAAACAGAACCTTTGCTTCCTGTGGTGTAAGAGAAGATTTGCTCTTAAGTTTAAAGCTCTTTATGCATCAGTGATCATGCCAGACAACTGAAATTAATTTGGGATGGGATGTTCTTCATCACAGCCTGAATTAGACTTTTAGACTGATAAGATGGGTGCATTTCCTCATTTAGTGCAGTTTTCAGAGTGGCGGATGAATTCACATTTGCTGGAAGGCATCAATAAAAGTCTTAAGATAGATGGAAGAGGAACAGAGGGAAAGTGACTCTTCAGACTCGGTTGTTTAGCCAATGATGTCTTCTGAATTAATTAAACTGAGACACTGAGGAAAACAGAGCCAGACGTGGTGAGAAGTCTCTCAGCGTCCTGCTTCCTCTCATTGCCAGATTAGGAGGGGTGGCAGGTATGTTGATGGATCCTTGTAGGCGTAAAGAAGAGAAAATCGAGAAATAAACAGAGAGAAAGGATGGTTGAGAGAAAAGAAGCCAGAGGAAGATTATTTTGTTTATCAGACACTTTTTTCCTTCTGCAGAGCTAGATATTTAAATCCTTTTAAATTATTAAAGGGAAGGTTCCTGTGTACATGTGTGTTGGTGGAGTTGATGGACAGCACAATACTTTCTACTACTCAAGAAGTCGCCTACCACACTGACCTAAAAATACATATTTTCTTTAAAAACTATTTGGTCTTATTCTGATTTCGCTGAAAGGATCTTAATGACGAAGGGAAGGAAAGTTTCCATTTCAGTGCTGATGACTCCCAGATCATTGCATTTCTTCTTTTAACTTAGTTTTTTTAAATTTTATTTGATTTAATCATATTTATTTATATTAAATTTCAGTTTCATCAATGCATTTCTTGTTCTTTAGTTTTTTTGGCTTTGTAACTTTTCTTTAAAGGAGTATTTTGCACTCCAGTTATTGCTGTTGATTGTGGGAAGTTGTTTTTTTTTTCCTTTTTTTTGGGATTATTCAAACATTTTTTGCCAACCAACCTATCTTTAAAGCTTTATTTATATGGATCCTATGACTACGTATAAAAAGTGCTGCTCGAAGTGAAACACCCATAGCCAACGCTGCAGTTCACCTCAGCATTATGGAGCATTTCACCATCTTTCAGTTCATTTATATGTTTTTTTGGCTCGCAACTTTTCTGCATTGTTTCCAGGCACAACAGCCAGCTGCTTTGCTGTCCAGCACCAAATGTCAGACAGACAAAGTAAGCAACTGGCTGGTGAACACAGTGGAGCATTTAGCTGCTACAGCCAGATATTTATTCAGGAGTTGGCAGAGACCAAAACGGAGCTAAAAGGAAGCTGGAATATTGGACTAATAATTGACACAAACACAACTTCAAATAAATGATAGAAACTGTTAACTTTATAAGGTATAAACTTTGTAACTTTTACTGTTTTCTGTGAGCTGAATAGTAATAACTGCTGACCAAACCTTTTGACCACATCACCCGACCTGCTGAGCAAAATCAACAAATTAAAGCAGTGTGCAGTTCTAGTGTTATACTAATGACACTGAGGGAAACTGTTTCTGATTTTTTTGGTTGATAAAACCCTGTTTTTGCAGAGCTGTCAGAGAGCCTGAAGGCAGACAGATAACTGTTTTTGTCTAACATATTCGTTTTGCAATTGCAAGTGCTTAAGCTTGCTCGGAGCTGTATGCAGCACATTCCACAACACACACAACTCATAGCTACTGGCAATCCACTTCAGATTATAAAACTATCATCCGAATTACCAAACTGATAAGTGATTCAACTCATTAAAACCAATATCAGTTTTCAGTTAATGAACTGATAACCATCCTAATCATTTTCACAGCTTTGTTGTGATGTGATGATTTCGTAATCTAATGTTGTGTGAAGATCTTTCGCAAAATTGTTAATTAACCACAACAAAATACAACTTTCTGTGGAGAAAGACAAGAAAAAATGCTCAAGGTGATCAAGATAGGCACCGGGTGGGGAGTGTGTTTAGTTTTGCTCTGCTGTCTGCATATTGTATATACAGTATGCATGAGAGTGTGCGTGTGTGTGTGTGTGTTTTGGGTTTGGGTTTGCATGTGTGCACTGTTGTCTCTATGGAGCCTAGGTGTAAGGTTACCTGAGGGGAAGATAATCCCCTGCTTACACAGCATGCATCTTTCTCACTTGCGGGGCACAAACAGAAGATTTGCAGAATGTGATTAAATCTCTTGTGTGGGTGTGTGTGCGCACGTGTGTGTGTGTGTATATATGAAACCTGAGACACTGTACAATAGAAAGAAACAGAGGAGGCGATTTTCCTTGGCAGTTTTTCCTTTCACTGTAAGCTTTATTTGTTATTTGTTATCATCTTATTCTTATCGATAAATCTTACAGCACTTTGTTTAAAATATTTAGGATTAATGCACATTATGATGCAGTTATGTATCCATCTGCATATTTCTCCATCTGAATGATATGATTTGTTTCCCGTTTTCGTATCACAGTTATTGGTGTAATAGCTCGCATTTGCAAATGTGTGATACCGTCTGCATCAGTGCTTGTAATACAGCAGCATCACTGTTTCCTCTGCTCCATAGTAGTGTCTAATTAGAGGAGTAAGTGAACAACAGTATTGACTATTTGAAAAGTACAAATCCCCCAAAATAGGTATTTAGATCTCTTGACATTTTTCAAAGTACACTTTTTAGTTATTTTTTTGTTGATTCTTTTACTCATGTACTAATCTAAAGCACACACAGATTATTGAACACATTCTCAAATCTGAGTACACGTGTATGGATTGGGATACAGTCTCACAAATCTCTACACATACTAGCAAATAATAATATTTTGCTATGATAATGCTGCTTCAAATGATGCTCTGCTGGTGGTTCCTAATTCCAGACTAAGAAACAAAGGTGACGGAGCGTTCAGGGCGTTCATGACTAAAACTATTTCTTCATTTAAGTCTCTTCTTAAAACGTGCTTTCATAGTCCAGCCTTCTTGTGATTCGCTATCTTACCTTCCTTAACCATGTGTTTTATTATGTTTTATTACTGTTTCTTATGTTCTATTGCTTATTCTATGTATTATTTTAATAATGGTCCTATTGTCCTTATTGTTTTTAGGACGATTCCTGTTTATTGTTTTTTTTTTGTTCTTTTTGCAAACCTTGTCTTGGAAAGGTGCCATATCAATCAAGTTTGTTATTATAATTATAATTATATCCCCGTAGGTTTTCGGGGGTTTTAAATTCAAAGAGTGGTTTTAAATGCAGCCCCATGCACACTGTTTGAACATGTGGATAAATCCAAAGCTCGACAGACCTGCCGTGGTTAGTCACGGTTGCTAAGCTATGACCAGACAGTCGCCTGTCCGGGGGAGACAAACAGTCAATTCATCCAGGCTTTGAGGAGTCAGGTCAGGACACATAGTTTGTTTTTACCTTGGCTCAACTGAGGGGTATAGTGGCAGCTAATAACTGAAGTTTTATTTTCCAAAAATCTCATTACTTCATCCTGGGAGCCCCCCCCCACCCCTCTGTGTCCGTCCCTCTGGTTTACACCAGTCTTGGTTATAGCTCACTTCAGCAGTAACTGTTATTTTTTTCCTATCTTGTAATCTCAGGAGGGTATTGGGGACATTTACTGCCAAGATTTGCAGTTTGTATTGATACTGAGCTGTAAACTTCCCATGCACCATAAAGTTTTAGTCTTCCTAAAAACAGCTAAACAGCAGCTCTGACACAATAAATACATTTAATCTCTGCCATGCTTCAGGACTCCTGTGCAGCTCTGGGGCGTCCTCAGTCTCCTCCAGCTGTTTGGTGAATTTAAGGTGGACTTTAAGCCCTCGCTTCTGCGCAGAAATGATGATGGACGTTTCAGTATGATGAGGAAGATCTTGTAGATCAAAACGTACCCCGATAAGAGAAAAAGAGAATAAAACTTCTTTTTAGAGCCTTGCAGTGTGCAGACCCTTCTCCGTTGTACATTTCAGTATCATGGACAACTTTCCACCTATACAGGTCTTTTTCCTGAAGCATAGACTGCTTTTTAATGTGTTTGTGAAGGACGACTGCATAGGGAATTGGAAAGTTTTTACTTTTTCAGAAGAACTGATCGAACTATATTTTAAAGGAAATGAAACACAGATTTGCTGTCTTCATACAAAGATCGATACTCCTCTCATATTAGGAAAAAGCTGAGCAAAATTCAAAAGTTAAAAAGATCTGCGTGCTATCAATCTTCTCATCTAAGTCTTGGCAAGAAAGCAAATAAACAAGTTTTCCCAAAGTATTAGTATAAAGTATTTATTTAACAGACTTTCCTTTTTTCCAATTTTCTCTATAATTCTTTGCAACTTTTAGAGCCGTTTCTGCATGACCAACAGTACTGATTGCATGGATTGTTGCTTTTTCCAATACCTTTCCTTCTCTTGGTACCCTGATGTGCAGCATCACTGACGTTTGGTAAACCAGTTAGATGATGCATCCTCGACCATGTGACATTGTCTTATCCGTTGTTGAACCGACACTGTCACATGTCATAACATATTACGGTTTTTGCCACATCCTTCGTTCTCTGCCATTAAGAATGACTCCAGGCATTCGGAGCAGAGGCCGGAAATATTCTTACAACATCCTCGATAACCCGTCCAGCTGACACAGCACCTGTCACCAGGATTGATGGTGCGGTTTTCTCAGAGTAACATGGAAAGGAAAATTAATTTTGGCAAGTCATTGTTCAAAGTGTGAAAGCTTAACATTGACACATTCAAGCTGTACTTTAGGACTATCAGGACAATTTTTTGGGTCATACATTAATGAATATGCTTCAAATTTCCAATAATATCACCATTGGTCTATTTCCTGGTACATTATAAAACACACACACCAGTGCAGGTTTGAACCTTACAAATACTTAACGATATCAATTAAATGTGTCCAAAACATACAGTACTGTCATTTTTGGACTGGTTTCCAGGCAGTTCTTGGTTTGAATTCATTTCATTGTGGTTTGAGAATCAACTTGCAGAGACTTGAAACCTTTTTCAGCGAGTAATCCATCACATTAAACTTTTTTGTCACCGTGACATCCATTTCTTGTGTTGATACAGTTATAAGCAGAGGCTGTTCTGAAAAAGCTCCTCTTGGTGAGTTTAAAACGCTCAGACATCTGAGACTTGTGAATGTGATGCCAAATAGCAGTTGTTTTAATTCCTGAAATAACCAAATTCATTTTATCATTCTCACAATGTCCTTGTTTGCTTGTTTGATTGTGTCACAGCACATGTAATGCTGGTAAAAGGACTGATGGTAGGTATAGGGGATTTAATTACCTCTAAACCTTTAAGCTGTATGCGCTGGCCACAACATAAACTGAATGCCTTGGTTACCACCAACAAGAAAAGGATGCAGGTCTTTTTTGAAACCCCCAATAACAAATAAATGCAAACAAAGAAAAACTACACCAAAATACTTCAGGGATGAGGGTCATTATTTACAGTCCTCTGTCTCCCCTGATCATATCAGATAAGAAAAGCCTTCTTGAAGTTTGGCAACCAATCAAAATGACAAATGACCAACTGTGAGCGTGGTATTAGATTAGGAATTTTATTATTTTCCAGGGCTGATGTTTACTTGTTTTTTCGCTGAATTAGACTTTTTGACAATGTTTGTTCTCTCCACTGAGAGTTTTGAGAATGATCTCTGCTCATCACTGCACTACCATTTAACAAGCATACAAAACAAAAAAAAAGGAAAAATAACAAATTCTTTGCTGGATTATCTATTCCAGGTTTCTTGTCTCTGTAAATTGCTTTAAAATGAATAGAACGAATGGTTTCCAGGAGAAGCAGGAAATCATTTTTATGCTATTTTTTAGAAACTGGTTAACAGTAATTCAAAGTACAATTTGTAGGGAAAGAGCTAAAACATCTGAATCACCATTATGACCTTTAAATCGAGAAAGGGATAGCAACAATAGCTTTGAGGCAAATATATTAAGTTAGTAAGAAGGAGTAATATATGAAAGTCAGTGTGATTTAAATTGGTAGACATTGGAGACTGATGCACACACAGAAAAATGAGTAGTCATGCGTAAGCAAAATTGTACATGATATTTGGTGACTCATGATATTTGGCGCTCTGCCTCAGAGGAAAGTTGGCATCAGTGGCGCGGTGTATGTCTCTTCTTGTAACGCAGAGTTTGCCACTGATGCATGAGTCCAGATTATTAACTTAAACAAAACTGCATGGCCTGAATCTTTGTCTCTCTACCTCTCCCTGACTCTCTCATCCATTTAATTTAGATCTTCAAAGTTATATTGCCCTATTTTAGAATATTGAGATATTGAGAATATCTTAATGCAATATTTATGTTGTCAGAACAGGTTGTGAGCATTTGCTGCTCCTGGCAATGAAAAATATAATAGATTCAGTTCTGCCGTTATTGTGGGGGATATATGGTAGGTCTATTGAATGATGGATATATTGAACAAACATCTGTTTCTAGCAGAAGCAGACGTTGGCAAATGATCCCTTTCTGGGAGTCTTTCGCAAGTTTGGATTTACCATTTACCAGGCAAATCTACAGTCAACTTTCAGCAACACACACACAGGATAAGCGCACTCCAGGGATCAGCAGGAGTTACTCTTTACAGAGAGTATGCTATCACCAATATCGATTGTACATAAACATCTATGAATCAGCTTAAAAGTCATAAGTACCTGCTGACCTTTGTCACCAATCGACAAAAAAGAGCAAAACGTGCCTCATAATTTGTGGTTTGCTGACAGTGTTTTGGAGTGAGTGATGAGAAGAGAAGGAGTTTTTAAAGAGTGCAGTAACCTGTTGGACATTTACAGCAGTGAGGACACCATCAGTCGTTTTAATTTGTCCAAGGAAACTATCCTGAGCCACAGCGTCCCAGCTCTGCTACAGTTCTTTTATTTTTATTGTTACACTTTTACCTGTAAAATGTCCTTGTAGCTGTTGAATTCTTCTAGAAGGCAAACATTTTCTGCTGGAGTGCAGAGAGCTGAGCGTTTAGTTTGATGCGGTTATTCTGTCAGCCGTGTTTTTAAGAGGACTTAATTGACCCAGAATTCATAGCAGATTAGTCCTACTTAAAATACTCAAGAGCTGTGGAACAGATTAATTTAGATGTCTATTTTAAGTCTATTATTTCTTTTTGATCCACAGTCAAAGTCTATCTTGGTGAAACCATCAGCCGCATATCTTTCCCCATAATCATCACGCTTAGATGTTTTGTTCGGTATCAAAAGCAATGCAGTGATGGTTGTCTCTACATCATGATTACAGTGAAGGTCGCCTGGAGCGCCAAATCACCAAGGACCGCCTCCGATCACCTGCCTCAATCTTTGTCAGTTAGTGACCAAAATGCCTGTCTGATTTCATAATTACTTAATGGAACAGTAAGTTTAAAAAAATCAATAAATCAGCACCAGTGCAGACTCAGTGTTGCATGGATTTATTGTCCCCTTCACTTAGTATGGGATTTGAGACACAGTTTAAGGTGAAATGTAGTACTATAGTATAACACAATATGTAGTATAGTACAGCAATATGACATACTATATGGTACAACAGTGTATATATATATATATCAATCAATCAATTATAATATTGTATAGTATGCTACAGTATAACAGATATGGAAAAGTGCAGTAATGAGGTCAGCAGTGAGTTAATGCAGGGAGGAGATTGGTGTGAGTGTCTCAGTGTCTCAAACACTGTGGAGAAATGGATCTGTGTGTGTTGTGTGGTGTTATAGTCTGTGGTTTCCACTGCTGTTCAACAGTCTGATGCCAGCATGTACAAATGAGCACCTGAAGCGCTCCATTTTGCACCTGTGTGGGATGAACCGGTGGCCGAACGAGCCGCCCATCTGCCACAGCTTGTTGTGGAGGGGGTGAGAGGGGGTGAGAGGGGGTGAGAGGGGTTTTCTAGGATGGCTTTGATCTTGTCCTTCATCCTCATCTCTGCCACTGACTCAAGACTGTCCAGCTCCAGCTCCACCACAGAGCTGGCCCTCTGAACCAGCTTGAGAGATTAAGGCCACTGTGGGGAAAAAACTGAGATTTTTAAAGTAAAGTTATAATGTTTAAAGAAGTCATAATGATGTAATATTAAAATAATAATTTCTGCAAAAAAGTTGTCATGTGATGAGAACAAAGTTTATAGTTTTATAAGGAAAGTAATAAAAATTTAAGAAGTAATGTACTATATGATTTTGAGGTACTTTACACTTCTTTTGTACTTTTACTTAAGAAACGAGTAAATGACCTGAGTACTTCCTCCACGTCTGACAAAAGTTTATATTTTGGCAGAAAAAAGTCTAAAGATTTTAGGAATAACCTAATTCTCTGTTGTAGTAAACAGGTGATATCAGTCTGTAAGCTCTAATGTTAAAATTCTCAAAAATCTCCCTCTTCCTTATTTTGTTTGTTTTGAGTCACGATAAAACACCATTAAAGTTACTTTCCTCTGCCAGGTCAGCAGTGTGAGTTCGGTGGTGAACCGCCGCAGAGAGCAGCGAGTGCTGGTGATGGTTGTCACGATGGTGGTGTGCTACCTGGTCTGCTGGCTGCCCTACGGAGTGGCAGCGCTGCTCGCCACCTTCGGCCCCCACGACCTTTTGACCCCGGAGGCGACCATCACGCCGTCGCTGCTGGCCAAGTTCTCCACCGTCATCAACCCTTTCATCTACATATTCATGAACAAACAGGTGAGGTGTTCTCTGTCACTGTATTTCTCAGAGTTTTCACTTTTCTTCTGTATCGCCTGTATCTGTAGCTGTAATTCCATCATAGTTTGTTGAATTTTAACACTAAAACCACACAGTTTGTGTTGTTTAATGGCCAAATATGAGGACTAAACACTAAATGAAAGGTGTGATGTGAGTGAGAAGAGTTTATAATCCTGTTGATCAGGTTTCAGCAGCTGCTACCTCCCTCTTATCAAGTTCACTCACCTCCTGCTTTCCCCCGAGTCTCCATCCACGATCACAACCAAACTTTGTATTTTTCCCGTCTTTGCTTTTCCATGCAAACTGCAACATAAATCATCTTTCTAGTTTTGGTTTTGTGAGCATGAATTTGACTCTAATCACAGTCTACCTGCCATTTAATGAATTGTCTTCTGTATTTACTGTTTTGTTCAAAATGCTCAATAACAATGGGTGAGTGAGGTATGTTGAGCTTAAACCCAGAGTCTTCAATGTCACGAAGGTTGCTCTCTTTTAACCTGGCTAGACCACCATGGTAACTTATGCTGCACACCTAACCTGTTCCTGAGCAAGTTATGTTCAGAGTTTCTGCATAAAACCATCTAAGAAATCGTTGCCTTTTTACAAATTCTTTTCCCGGCAGTATGCTCTATGAGGGATTTAGATTCTCAGCTGAGGGAATACGTTATATATGCAAACTCGCTGAACCGTACATGAGTCATGTCACAGAAAGAAGCTGTTTAATTACAGCAGCACATTGGGGTTATATGCCACGGGAACCTATATGCATTCAGTTGGTGATGCAGAAAATCATTTTTTTCCCATTTGCTTCAGGTAAATATGAACACTTTACACAGTATCGACTTTCCTGGCTAAATAAAGGATAAATAAATAACTGAAAATAAAAAATATCATCCAGACAGGAAAACAGTGATGAAGGCAGTGTCAGACCGCAGACGCAGGTTTTCGCAGCTCAACAAGAACAGCTCTAGTTACACATGTTGAAAACTGAACCTCAATAGATTTAATAATGATTAAAAAGGCTTTGGTTGATATAAAGATTTCATACAGGACTCAAATTTGACAAAAAATCTGTCAAATCCCAGTTTGTCTTGTCTTTGTAGATTTCTGTTGTCTCACTTTCATGTTTTCCTAAACTAAACTAAACTTAACTCAACTGCTGCAGATCAGCTGCTCTGTGTCTAACAACAGATCCCTTCTAATTATCTGCTTGCCTGTATTTAGGGGAAGTATCCGAGACCAGTAAGTCATATGAGATTCACACCCAGAGGATGTTAATGTAGGTGCAAGCAGACCTCCACTCTCCATCTGCTGCCTCCTCATTTACACCTTCAGACAGAAACACACACATTCACACGTCCAGCTGTACAAGCAATACAATAAAAATCACACAATGCAAACTCACACAAATGCACAAGATAAAAGACAGAGGTGCGATGTTATTATCATGCTGTCAAAGCCTTAACAGCATCAACACCCCACCGACCGCCTGTAAGGCTGTGATACATATCACTGGCATTCAAGGACACAGCACAGGAAGAAAAAAGACTAATGAAATATAAAGAAGAAATAATCTGGTTGATGCCACAGGCTTTCCTAATTGGCAGCAGAGCAAACTTCAAGGTGCTTTGTGCAGCATGTCACCGTCAATAAATCATTACCGCAGTCATTAGCAGATTAGTCTAATAACTGCAAACAAAATATGAGCATAACAGAGAGGGCGGCTCATGCGTGACTTCACACTGCTTTGGACATTTTGACAAGCTTTTCTTTTATCCCTCTGCAGGGAGGGAGGAGAAAACAGGCCTGTTTTTCTACCGTCACATTTTCAACTTTTTGTTAGTACCAGTGGTGGAAGAACTATTCAGATCTTTTACTTAAGTAAAAGTACTAATACCACCCTGTGAAAATACTCCACCACAATTAAAAGTCCTGCAAACCCTTACTTAAGTAAAAAGTATGTAAGTATCACCAGTAATGTTACTCAAAGTATTAAAAGTTAAAGAACTCATTCTGCAGTAAAACATTCCCACTCAAGTGTTTTACTTTTATATATGTGAAAACTTCATCCTTCAGTTTATCAGAAACATTCAAAATCAAAATTACCAAATTTGGAAATTTCACTCGACAGGAAGGGTATGAAAAACTGTCATGTAACTGTCTGTAAAGTAACTAAAGCTGTCAGACGAATAAAAAGGACGACATTTGCCTTTGAGATGTAGTGGAGTAGAATTATAAAGTTGCATAAAATGGAATTACTCAAATCAAGTAGTTGAAGTAATAAAATTTGTACTTCAGTACTTGAGTAACTGTTATATTCCACCACTGACCCACACAGGCGAAAGAAAAATGGATATACAGAATGGAGAAAAAATACTTCCCGACTCGACTTCACAACCCCTCCCTGTTCCCAACTCCAGTGAGAGGATTGAGAAATGTGGTGAATTAGATTACATCATAAATGCAATTCTCAAAGAAAACAAAAAGCCTGTCTTCACTTTTCTCCCTCCATTTATCCCATAACTTACTAGTATCATGTGTATTACAATTTATATGACATATTCTGTGCAAACTCTGACCCTGGAGGATAACACAAGGAAGGTGGAGGAGAGGGACGGACAGATGGTGATTGGGAATGAAAGGGAGGAAAGAAATTAAAGTAATGATTTGTCTGAGCCAGTTGTGAGGGTTGGGAGATAAAATTGGTGAGTGGTGTTAAATGATTCGAGTCAAGAAAGAGAGAAAGAAAGAGAGGAAGAAATAAAGTAATGATAGATGGAAATTAAGGATGAAGCAGTGAAGAATGTCAGTAAAAAGGAAAAAGGGAAAGAAGGATGGAAGAGATGGCAAACCAATCAGGAGAGAAGGAATAAAAAACTGAAAATGTCAGTGTGAATGAATGACAAACAGTACGGACGAAAGACGGGCAGAAAAAGGTGAAAGATGAAAGTGTAGAAGGAAAAAAGTTGTGTTTAATGTCTGAAAGGTAACTTTGATTTCTGATTAGCATGTCACTATCAGTGTGACCTTCCCTGCTTCTGTACACACACACACACACACACACACACACTTTTATCTGTCTCCGTTTCTTTTTATCTACTCCTCCCTCAGTCCTGTCTCTCAGGCTTTTTTGTCCCGTTGGACCGCCTGTCACTTTTGAGCTGGGGAGACATTTAATTTCCTTTGATCGACTCTGTCCTGTCGCGCTGGAGTGAAGTTTCTTCGCTGCATGTGTGTGTGTGTGTGAAGGTTATGCTGCTAACTGCACTTTCAGGGCTGCCGATAAACACACGGGAGGCCGCACTGTGTGGCGCTTTCAGTCTTCAGTTCCTCCCAGCCCATAACTATGGCAGCAGTGTGTTGAGGCGAGTTGAAGACTTAAAGCGCTGCGCAGATTCCTGCTGAGCTGCCATCAGGAGGATTACACCTTTACAGCTGGATGTCTTTCTGTGAATGTGTTTTATTTATTTTAATATCACATCATCTTTTGTAATGTTTCTGTTAAAATGTTACACATGGTTTAATCCCGTCAGTCAGAGGCTTGAATTGTGCATGAACCCACTGGTATTAAGCATTAAGCCCAGTCACAACAATGATTCAAGAGCTACTGTGAATTTACATATATGCTTCACACAATTTATTAAGGTGAAAACCAGGAAATAAATCCTTCTAGAGTCTCTATAGTTCAACAGAAATGTCCCGAAAAATGCAAATATAAATCAGGAGCTGCAATGCTTTGCAAAGAAACCCCCAAAATAATAAAAGTCACCAGAGGTAGAGCTTGCATGAATGCATCAATGATTGTGATCAATTATATAATATATATTATGGGTCATTCTGCATAATGAGTACTTCAATGCAGGACTGTTACTTCTATTACTTCTGTTACTTCAGAGTATTTCTACACTGTTTACTACTTTAACTAAAGTAAAAGTTCTGAATAGTACATAATTACATAATTACACCATATACGTACAGCCAAGATACCTGTCAAAGAAATGTGCATAAAAGTGTCTCTTAATGTGGATTTTTTTTCATGTTTAATGAATGCAAAGATTTGATTTTATCTATTTTTTTTTAGTATTTCAATGTTTTAAAAACATTTGTATGTCCTAGACTTTTGTGTTTGTTCCAATACACCCTGTGTGTTTTTATTTTTTTTATCAGCCACTGTGGTGATAGAGAAGGTGTTGACATGCAACAAGAGTGCTTTTTATGACTGGAACGGGCAATGTTAGGGTTACATACACCCCTGATACCTCAGCTCCTTTTATTCTTAAGTTTTTGGAGCTTTCTGGTGAAGTGAAGTAACATGTAACACGACATGACAGCTTCATCTACGGTAAAAGAATCAGAGATGTGTATTCAAAAAAAATCTGTTTCCATCAGCCTTGCAATTTCTGGTGTTCAGATTAAAAAATGTATCACATGTCCGGATGTGGTCACTCCTCAAATTAAAAAAATCCCAAACTGCTCCTGATTTTTGCTGTAATCCCTCATGACGTCGGCTTGTCCTCTTCTGTTTTTTTTTCCTCATTCACCTCATACATCTCTTTCTCTTTCACACTTCCCACTTCGCACATCTACCCTTCTCGTTTCCCCTGTGATTTTGCTTTTAAACCAACAGCTTCTTCTCTTCCCAAGCACAGCTCTCCGGTAGATTAATACAGTGGGATTTGAGACACTAGAAGATTTAAAACTCAGTGCTCATTCTTTAATTTCCTCGGGGTAACAAAAAATTAATTGGCTCATACATGATGAATTGTCAGCCAACTGCATAAAAGAAAGTAAAAAGAAGCACCGCAAACTGTTTCATGCAGCACGCCTGTTTGATCTGCGGCGCCCTGGGGAAATGTAGTAGACTTTAAGTATACGTGTGAAACCAGAGAGTATACTAAGTACACTACGTTTATCCAGGGGGGCACGCTGCCAGCTGGACTCCCAACATGGAGCAAAGAAAGAGGAGGAGGAGGAGGAGGAGGAGGAGGAGGAGAAGGAGGAGAAAGAGGGCTGAGCTGCAGCTAAATGATGTCGACCTTTCTCTTTGTCTGTCTAAACATATCATTACACTTTGTGTAATAATTAATCTGTACTATTACTGTTAATACTAGCGCTACTACTACTGATACTACTGCTGTAGGTCTACAGTTACAACTACTACAACTCATTTCTACCACTGTCTATTATTACATTTACAAATACTATAACTATATGACTACAGCCATCAGGTGTGCTACGTTTGATACTTTATCACATACTGCTGTTTGATTACTGTTACTAAAGAAATGTTTAGCACAACTTCAAGCAGTTGGCTGCACCATTTAATTCATTTAATTTACAGGGTCAACGCCAAAGTATCTTTATTTAATCTTATTTTGTTGCATTTCGGGCAACTTACAATGTATTCAAGGATCAAAAATATATTTTTTATCCCATAGGGGCAATTTGTTGTACTGTACAGCCAGCAGTAAACACATAATAACAACAAACAAAAAGTGCAATTTAACAACCACATAAAGTTATTTAAAATGCCAATGGAAAAATATTACTACACTCTAACTGTATTTCTGGTCTGTTTATTTCATATTTTATTTGATTTAAATCTCCTTTTATTCTATTGTAATTGATTTATCCTGTTTTTTCTTGCTTATTGTTTTTGACTGTTGCTTTTCTTTGTCTATTTAAATCACTTTGAATAGTGTCTGTGTTTGAAATGTGATCTATAAACAAAGCTGCCCTGCCTTGCCTAACCATTAGTCCCATCATCACGACTATTACAACTTCTTCTGTATTATAACTGTTAATAATGACTGTAATCCCGTATGTGTCTTTGTTTGTGTGTAGTTCTACAGATGTTTCAGGGCGTTCCTGAGCTGCTCCACCCCCGAGCGAGGCTCCACCTTAAAGACATTTTCACGGCCGACCAAGACGCTCCGCACCGTCCGCCAGGAGAAGGAACGCCCCGTGTCCGCCCCCTCAGCCACGCCCACGCCCAACTCCATCCACGTGTCCTCGCAGCGAGCCAGCCACGGTTCTTCACCTCCATCGAATCGAGTCTCGGCTGGTGCCCACGCCCCCGCTGCCAAACCCAAACTGATCCTGGTGGCTCACTACAGGGAATAAAAACAGAGAAACAGCAACGGGAGCTGAACGTTTACAGAAAAGAGAAGGAGCGACGAGCAGGGCGCAGGTCTCCAATTAAGAAACAAATCCTCTTAATGGTAGAAAAGAGCGAGTGCAAAATGGCTCAGTGGGAGACTTAAATACAAGCTGGGACGTTTTAATCCCTGAACAGGTTATCGTTGCTCTGTGAAGTCGGCAAACAGGGATACAGACAAAATGCCAGTCTCATCCTGCTTACCAGACGCACTGTATACAAAGCAGGAGACTAGGGATGATCACAGGGCTCATGTTCAAGATTACAGACTTCTTTACAGGCAAAAAATTCACATAAATAGATCGAGGTATCTTTGTTACGTAGCTAAATAACATTTTTTCTTAATCTGCAAAATTATTTAGCAATATTTTGTAAAGCTCAGCGTTCTTTGGCGAGATTTCATTAACTGGTGTTTTCTTTTTTTTTTCGTAAACGGGGCAATGAGGTATTTTGCTGGCTTGAGTGTGTAGCTACTGTTACAGGATTATTCTTTTTTCAACGATAATTCAGTTGAAGAAGGGGGTAAGCATCTTTTCCTGACCCCGTTTCCATGCCTGATGTTTGAGGATTTGATACAGAGTATTAAAGATTTGCTAAACAATTTTCTGCAATTTAGAACTGAGAAGGTTTTATTATGCATTTATTTACACTTTGCTGCATTTGGCCCACTGTCATCAATGCTGGGACTGCCATAAAAGCCATTAAAGGGTCATTTCAAGAGGGACATGTTAAGCAATTTCACTGTTTTTAGTTGTCTTGATGTCTTTTGAAGCTGCAGGTTCTCTTTGTTTAGTGGAAATGTGGTTTTGTGTTGTCTTCTAATGTATTTTCCTTTGCTTATGTAACATAAATGAAATCATGTCACAAACAGATTTGAACGTCTCAATCTTTTTCTGTTTACTTTACCCAAAGTGTGTGTCAATGTGTGTGTGTGTGTGTGTGTGTGTGTGTGTGTGTGTGTGTCTTCCTTCAGAAACTGGAACTTTCTCTTCCCCCTTGGCCACATTCACATGTGTTGATTAATCCATGAATTATTAAAACAGGCATTATTTACAGGGAGCGAAGCAGATTAACGTTCTAAATTACAGCCCTCGTCTCACTGAGAAACAACAGCAATCGGCGCATTAGAGTAGAATATGACAACTGACTGCCATGAATGAATATGAGGTAAAGGCTGCAAAAGTCAATAATACGTGTGTCGCTAGACATCTGGGCGAGTAAACATTTAGCCCTAGAGTTTGGGTGAAGTATTTATCTTTTGGGTATTCAAATCCTGTAGGATTTAGAAGAGGATGTAAGAGGTTTGTTTACTCCTTGTTTGCAGAGGCTGCGGTAAACTTCAAGTTATATTTTTGCCAAAATGTAGATGAAATACACTGTCACTGTCTCAAACATCGAGACTTGTTCTGTCTTAGCTCTGGGTTAGCAGCCGTGGTTCATAACCTGACTGACTGATTCAGTCTCCCCTCCAGGGAGGTCGTTTTAGGTAGACTTTATCCACGTCCAGGTCAAAAGGAACGATGGTAGGGATGGAAAAGACTCACATGTTTATAACTTGCGAGGGTTCACGTAATTGGCCAAGTCAAGATGGCCGTATGATTGCAGAGTTGAGTCTTTTGAGGGTTAAGAACCCTTAAAGGTAGGGTAGGCAGTTTGTCGTAAAGGCAGTTTTTGTTATATTTGTTGAAATTCTCTTAACATTGCGACATTTATCAGTAGATCAAATGACTTTGGCTCTGACATAGAAAAAAAATCTGGTGTCTGTGGCTGTTGCAGGCCTGTAATAAGCCCACCCAATCATTTCAATCGCCTGAATGAAAAGTTAAAAAATGGGTGATGTTAAAGTTAGGCAAAGTGAGCTAAAACAGTAAGGTGGGAGGTTTGCATAAATCGGTGGTTTGCGGGTCAGTTTGGGTTCGGGTGGTTCATTAACTCATATTTTTGCAGGTTGGGCGGTGTGAGTGGCTTCTTTTAACGGGTCAGGTACTGATAAACCCTGACCTGCACATCACTAGTATGTATGTATATAACAGATGTTTATGCGATAGAACTTTTGGGAGAAGAGTGCAGCGCATAGTTTTATATGTGCATCCCAACGATATATGCTCTCTCGTGGACTCGTCCTCCAGCAGTAGTCAGGCAGGGCGAGTTCATGTGGTTCAGAGTGGCTTTGGAGGGACGCCTGAAGGGAGAGGTGAGATTTTCTATTTTGGTTAGATACTTTCAAAATGTGCCTTACTTTTGCTGGTTCCTTCAAAGTTACTTACCTCAGCTATAAGCCATTTTCCAAAACTTACAGGGCTTTCTGAACAGCTCTGCACCCAGAAAACGCAAAGTACTGCCTTGGTGTGGGCGGCATGTTGTGTCGTGGACAAGTGACACAGTGGAATGGTAATCCAGGAAATCCAGTTTGAATTAATGATCCACATGTTTAAAGGCCTAACAGACAGCAAAATACTACACAGCGATGTGTAATAGTATTCACTTACATATAAGTAGTAATACCACACTGTGGAAATACTCAAATACAAGTAAAAGTCCTACATTCAAAACCTTACTTAAGTAAAAGCACTCAATGTGCACTAAAATGTTCCCTGTCAGCGTTTTGCTATTTTATCTGATGTTTTTGGATTAATATTAATAAAACAGCTGCATTAATGTATATGTTGCCTTTTACTGCTGTAGATGTTTAAGGTTGTCATTCCATGAGCTCAGAAAAACAGCCTGTTTTCAGGTTTCTTTATCTTAAAAAGTAGGCGAATGTTCCCAATCCATAAAGGAAAACTTCACCTTCAGTTCATCAGAAACATTCAAATTCAGAATAACCAAATTTGGTTTTCATACACGGACAGGAAGAGTATGAAAACTTTTAATCTAAAAATAACTAAAGCTGTTGGACGTGTAGTGAAGCAGAAGTATAAAGTAGCATACAATGTAAATACTCAAGTAAAGTAAAAGTACCTCAACTTTGAACTGAAGCTCAGGACTTGGATGATGGATGTTGCATTGTGTTGTAATTTGGGTGAACTTTCCCATTAATAGCATTTCTTAGGTCTTTTATATAAACTGGCATTGGCCTTTTCCCCATTATAATAATCTTTGAGAATAGGGCTGCTTTGTGCATGTATATGTGTGTGTGTGTGCCCTTGTACAGCTACCTTTGTGAGAACCAGTTTTAGACCATGGGAGTGAGGACATTTTTGGAAAGTGAGGACATTTTGGCCGGCCCTGAGACACCTTCAACGCACTGCTTGAGGGTTAAGACTTGGTTTTAAGGTTCAGGTTATAATTAAGTTTAGGTTAAGGTGAGGGTAAGGGTTGGGGAACACATTATGTCAATGAATGTCCTCACAAGTATAGCTGTACAAACGTGGGTGTGTGTGTGTGTGTGTGTGTGTGTGTGTGTGTGTGTTTATCTAGGATGCAATTATAAACACGGAGGACTGAATCAGCCATGGTTTTATCACTTATCACAGAGACACAGATTACGCAGTCAAACAGATTAAATGTGGACTGATTATCAGTTCCAGACATCCAAACTAACTGCAATACCCTTTATGTGATACTGTATAATAAATTGTTACTGTGTTGTGACAGGATGTCAGGACGCAGAGTTCACGTTTTAATCAAATTACACTGAGATGTTGCAGGGAATAAATGTTACATATTCGAGTAGCAGGCACAACGCTGCTGTGGTTATATAATGTTTTGTATTTTAAGTGGAGATCATCCATGTTTAAGTAATTAACACCACTGAAAAAAAATGTATAATATGTTTCAAAAAACATTTCACAGCACCACACAGAATAAATTCCTGTGATCTAATTTCTTAGTGTTACGCCAAACAGACACTTGGCTGCATATTTCTGATTCAGTATGCCCAGACCTGCTCTGTATGTGTATCCATACGTGATTGTTTACAGGTTTGTGTGTTTTTTAAGCATGGCCAGGTTTATTATTTTGCAGAAAGTGATTTGTCACCCCTCCTTGGACCCCTTTCCGCCTGAGAGATCCAGATAATGAAGTAACACAGGATATGTTCGGAGCAGCATAATTATCAAGATGGCAATGAGGGTTTTTATTATACTAAAGAGAAACTTCACAGCTGGATGCTTTTTAATATATTACCAGACTATGATATTTAATGCATGTTGTCCCCATTTTACCT
Source organism: Lateolabrax maculatus (assembly GCA_031216445.1). Taxonomy (NCBI): domain Eukaryota; kingdom Metazoa; phylum Chordata; class Actinopteri; order Acropomatiformes; family Lateolabracidae; genus Lateolabrax; species Lateolabrax maculatus. Next base: position 4,783,894 of record CM062210.1, read on the forward strand.
GGACCTCCTTTTTCTCCTGCTCTGAGCTGCAGCATATACATGAACATGGAGAAAGGGTGAAAACAAGTGGACACACAAATAGTGTAGCTGCAATGCGCTGTCTATTGTCTGCAGTTAATGTTAACTTTGAGGACTCTGTATACGGAGGGGTCAGTAGGGGCGCGACCTTCAATAAAGCTTTTCAGTCTTTTTGTTTCTTCCTGTTACACTCTGAAAGGACATAAACTCGATCACCTTCTACTACTAGAGTTAGAATTACAGTCCTGCTAAGTCCCCTGTAGGTACAATGCTGTACCCCTACTGTGTACTTTGAAACATACACAGTAGTATATATGCTATAGGCCTAAAGTATGATCCTGATAATACTGTTTTCCCTTTTCCCTTCTGTTTGTAAAAACACAAATGTACCTGCAGTTATTCCCTCTTTTTGTTGTCATCATCTGTACCCCTCCAGTGTAAAAGTTGTATATAATATATAATTGTATAAAATGCTTCAGAACTCATTATCCCATCTTCCTTTAAACTTCAAGCTTTGTTGCTCAGTGGTGGTCATACTGTACCCTGTAGTAACAGAATAGGTTCCCCTTGTTAGAAAAGCCTGCAGACCTACAGTATTTGTCGGATGTCATCAACATTTTACCAGTTATAAGGTAAAATTTAAAAATTTGGATGTTACAAAAGCACAAACAAAGAAATAAGTACAGATAAACTTAAAAATAAAATTAAGAATAGAATAAAATAGAAACTATACAAGAGAAATATAAACTAAAATTCAGATACAAGCAATAGCAGTACATGTGCAGTACCCACATCTAGTGTTGTACATGAACTAATGCAATGCAGTGAAATACCGTCTCAAGCAAAGTGACCAAGTCACATTATCAGCAAGAGAAAGAATGAATAAGTAGAACCAAACTCCATTTTTTATGATAATATGGTGCTTAAATTAATTCCTTTTATACATACATTCAGTAAAGTGGCACTTTCAGCATAGTCTCGTGACATCAAAACAATAAAGATGCACAGATTTGATGTTGGTGTTCAAGTCTTACATTCAGGAGCACTCCCATGACTATTAACTTTACCACAGTGATAACAACAAATGCAGAAAATTATCTACGCACTGAAAATGAGACAGAAAAGATAAATGAGCTAATTTCCTGTGTCCCGGTGTTGCCAGAAAACACATAACAAAGCAGAAACAATAGCAAAACACCTCCATTATTCACAATTTATTGTTTGACACGTCCTTAGCGTGTCCCTGCTCTCACTCCATTGTAATTGGATTGAGCAGAAATGTCCTCTGATCATATTGCTGTCCCATTTGCAACTGGACCAAATCCAATCCCAACGGGAGTTGTATTGGAAAAGTGAGTGTGTGCCATCACTAAATCACCAAATGCATCCTCATTAGTGGCATGATAAAGAGAAGTGAGTTTAAATTGGTTTATAATCGCTGCATTTTCAGGATGAATGTCTACGTCGGTCAAACAGTTTGTAGGGAAGAATATGCCAAAAAAAACAGTGGTTACAGAGACTTAACTGATCTTTTACAGTACATGAGTCCAAATTTAACTTCATGTGAAGAATTCTCCTTAATGGATTAAGAAAACTATCCATAGATATGTATTCCTTTTCATTTGTTTTAATAAAACTCTTAAAATCCACAACCATGGGAAGAATCTGTTGCCTCAACTTAAGTACAGTACAATATATTTAGTTACTTTACAACACTATTGACAACACACAAAGTCCACACAGCTTATTAAAGAGAACTAGCCCATAACTTTATAAAAGCCTCTCTTGTGGATCGGTTCATATTCCAGTCTCAGGGGTTAAATAAAAGTGGACAATGCAAAGCAGCTAATAAAATATGATAGCTCCTCTTGTTTCGACTCTCCAGTTCTCAGTTTCCCCAAAGGTCAGAACTGTCAGGACGGTTTTTCAGCATTAAATTTAATCATTTTACATACTGGTGTGACAGGGCCTTTAAACAGTTTCAACTGGAAAAAGGGCACTTCAGTTCAGTAAATTGTTGTATTTTAATGAGACCTTTTGAATCTTTTGTGTGTGTTTGCTTATTTTAGACTGGGTCTTTCCTTTGAGGTCCACTTCTTAATTGAGGCCAGTGTAATCAGCCAGGTGCTCATTGTGTGGCAGCTGCTGCTAGTTGGACGTATTGGACTCTATCAGGGGGGTAGAATTGGAGGGGGAGTTAAAAAGGATGTTTGATTCGTTTTCCTTTTTGTTCTCTTTTCTTCTTCTATCATGAGCAGTTCTAAAGGAAATGTAATCTATGAAAGGACTAATGAAGTCAGCTATCACTGAAATTACCATTTATATTTACCGTTTGTTCGCTGAATCGTCCCTGTAGTTACTGTTAATGGTACATTCCAAAAGGTATTTAAGGTCAGGGGTTAGACAGTGGCAGCATTTTGACTGTGGGTATGGGGATGTACAAGTTTATTTGTAGATTTTTTTTTTTTGGTATGAAACTTTCAGGAAAGTCCTGAAAAGTTTCAGGAAACCAGATCGCTTTAAAACCAGTCAGAAAGAACTGCAATTAAACTGATGGTTTTCTGGTCAGAGAGGCTGAATGCATACATGTAGCTGTATACAGCATATGCCAGTTCTACAAGATGAACAATACCTTTTTAATTCAGTATTCTCATCAAGATTAAACCAGCAGTTCCCAAACTTTTTAGCTTGTGACCCTTTACAAAATACTACCTGTGGACGCCCAACATTGCTGACATTTTCCCTCTAAACTTCTTATGGTGTTATCTGAAAAACATTTCACAAAAAAAGAGGAGAGTAGAGAAAAGTTAAAAAATACTACATTTCTGTGTAAGAATTTTTGTTTTTTCTTTGCAGGTTGGAAACTGCTTGACTTAACTGGTTAACTGTGTATATAAAGTAGTTAAAACTAGCCCAGATAGTAATTTTGTATACTGCCACTATTTTTATTTAAATGTCAACCATCACAAGAATAATTTTTAAAATGTAGGATTTGTTCTGTATACTAAATTTATCTCAAGAATTAACTAATGTGGTTCCTCTATAAAGCATTCAAAAACAAAAATAATTCCCCCGACCCAAGGCAACACCGATCACACACCCCAACAGCTGCTGAAGGGGAAACCACCACAAATACACTGCTCACTCAGAAAGAACTGCAATTAAAATTTATGGGTTATGTTGTCGGGGTAGATAATTGATTCCTCCACTCTGAGCGCATTAGCTCTTGATAGGGAAGTAGGATTATGGATGCTTAAAATATGTCAAAAGTAAGTGATAAATTGGGCTATTTATGCTAAAAAAAATAATTATTTTTAAAAAAACAAATTGTGAATTAATACATATCAAACTGGGTGTATATGACAGAGGGAGAGAAGGGGAACTGATGAGTGAGAGGTATTAAGAAAAGTGGAAAAAAAGATAAGTACAGAGATAAACAGTTATGTATTTAAGCTTTAATTATTCAGGGAGATCTCATTTGCAAAAGAGACCCGAGAACAAATAGTGGCAGCAGCCTGAACAATTACAGGATATCTCCATAATCACAGATAATACAAAAATATTGTACAATCCACTGTACTAAGAACCCATTTGAGTTTCTAGTTTAATTAGTTCAATTTAAAATTTGCATGACGATTGGCTAAATTTAAAGTTATTTTATTTTATTTTATTTTATTTATTTTGCTGTACTGTACCACTAAGATCTCACTTGTGAGTGCCAGGAACACCATTAGTTTAAACCAGTGTAAAATGCCTACAGTTTGTCTTGTTTGAACACAATTTTTTTAAATAAAGAATTGGAGACGAGATGGTATCGTCAGTATAAAAGTGGACTTTGTCATACTGAGTTTGAAAATATTTATGTAAATGGTATAAAAAAAACAAAAACTGAGGGCCTCATATTAACCATATGGGGCACCTTTATCTTCACTTTGGAGACTTAAATTGAAGCCATCCACAACAACAGTTTGAACTCTGCCAGACACCAGTCATTTTTAGGAAGACTAGCCCTTAGGACAACATGCCAATCAAAGTTGATGTTCACACTGTTTTTAAATTAATATATTGTCAATACATCCATCTGTGTGGTATTGTAAAGTTTAAGTGTTTAACAAAGAAGCATCAGTGATTGACTAGCTTGTCCAGTCATAAAAAAAAAAGCCTGTTCAAAACTCACCATAGGCGAAAAGTTTGCCAACTTTGCCATCATTTCATTTATCCCTCACTGTGGGGCGAGGGTTCAATTCTTTTCTTTTTGCATGAAAATATTGACAAGTTATACCAGGTATAAACAAATTGTATCTTTTTATTTATTTATTTTTTTTATAAAAGGAGTTGAATTGGACACATACTATTCATGTAAAAATTGCGTTAGGTGGGAGACATTGTTGCTGCAATTGAGGAGGCTGATGTAAATAGTTTGTATTATTATTATTATTATTATTATTATTATTATTATTATTATACAGTCATTATATGCCATGAATGCAATTCAGTGTGCTGGTCAAAACGATTAATATGGAGACCAGGTGTGTTACATGCACATGGGTAACAGCTTGGAAAAATATGTATTTTTAAACTTGTTTGGATTGTCTATTCACTCCACTGATTATCATACAACTTTAAACAACAAAAGCTGAAATCGGATGCACACCACCTGGGCTGTGCTCTTGAGGGAGCTGACTTAATGTAGTCAAATTACCAAAGACTTTCCGGTAAGCCAAGCTGAGGCCAGTTACCTGTCATTCTACTAACAATGAGTAGCATTAATCTAACCATTTTAATCTTCTTATTTATATTTGATCTCTATAGTACTTTAGAGCAAAAAGGTCTCATTTTCTTCCTCTTATGCCAGCCACATTAAACTCAACAGTGTTAACATGTGCAAATGATGACTCTGTGATGTGACCAGTAAGTTGACCAGCAGAGCAGTCAGGCCAACACATACTGTATTTATTGCATATGCTCCCAGCATGCAACAGGAGAAGTATCCAGGGAGTCTTAGTCTGCTTCTTATTTTCTGTCTCACCTCCATAAAGCCCTTCTCCTCAATGCTGGAGCCCACTGTTTATTTCTCACCTCCCTGTGTGATCATTAACACATAGCATTTTTTATTTTTTTATTTTAACACTCTTACTAATAAATATTCCTGCTTCCTCTTATTGCCTCTTTTGTGTTCTCCCACTATCCTACCGATCCTGTCTAAAGGAAAGGCTGGGCAAAAACTGATTTAAGAGGGGCAAGATGTAATTATTCAAATGGGGATAATTCCAGACACTAAAGAATCAAAGTTTGTAGACACAAAGTGACAAATCTTTATTATCCATATCAGACTGATGTCAGTTTGAGGCATGTACATTTGTGTGAATGCATGAATCGTATGTGAAAATGGAGCTCGCTAATTGTCGTGCCGGCCAGTGCATTTTGCGTCATTACTTGACGGTTGGTTGGTCGTTTTTTTTGATTTGTAGACGTGGATCGTAGCAGCATTTGCATTGTGAGACTTTGTCCTAAATACACTTTTTCAGGATTTTGCCACAGCCTGTCTCTCAATTGGCCGCCAGTTGAAAAATCACTTTGTGCGTCCTAGGTTTTCAACTGACACACCAAAGAGTTTACCACATTTCTCTCATGATTGTTAACTTCTAATTCAAACAGCCCCAAATCACACAGTGTAAAGGGGCCTTTAGTTATAATTTATTTGCTCTTATTACATCTTTCGTTGCATCGTAAAATCAAAATTACCATTGAAAGGTTGTGTGTGTGTGTGTGTGTGTGTGTGTGTGTGTGTGTGGTTTTTTTTTTTTTTTTTGTCTTACTGTCTTAGCCTTCTTCTTGCAGTTGTTATGTGCTGACCTTCTGTAATCACAGCTGTGAGCTAATGTGGTTTTGCTGTGATCAAGACTTTAAACACATACATATTGCACAGTCATTCACTCTTTTGTGTGTTTTGACTTTTTTCTTAAAGCGCTGTATGAGCCTCCAAAATAAATGTCAAGGGTATGTTCAATAATGAGTATATCGATCTAAGCAAATTACACTTAAACAGTTGCATGTGCCCGCACACTCTGGACACACCTGGGTGCACACATGCAACATGAGCACAGAGCCATGTGACGCTTGTTTATTTTCCTACCATTCACTTCCATCCATCATCAACCACCTTTTTTTTTTTTTTTTTTTTTTTTGTCCTTCATTCTGCGGCTGATCACGACTATGAAGACAAATGCTGTGGCTCAACCAGACCTTGTAAAAACATCCTCCCCAATATCCTTTCCCCTTTTGCTCTTGCTCTCTCTTTTACTTGTGTATTTACCTTTTGTAACAGCAGTTATGCATTCTGTGGCTTGGACACAGGGATAGTGTGTTAACAAAAGATACTGTCTCGCTCAAGAGGCAAAATGTAATGGAAAAATAAGCAACAAGGCTTTTCAGGAATGAAACAACAAAAATACAAAACCGTGCTCTTTAGTGCTGCTGAAGTAGTAGTAGTACAAAATAGAAAAGGAAAAATAGGCTGAAAAGCTTCCAGCAGTGTCTTGCATTTTGTATGTTTGACTCATGTTTTTTCATTTCCAGTTAATATTTAAATTTTTACATTATTTACGACCACTGACAGTGCCACTGCATACATTTTACATTTTATGGAAAATTACACAATTGAGAATGTGTTTAGTGCTTGTTAGATGCTTACCAGCTGTGAACATCTTGGCAGGCAAACAAACAAGACAAGGCAAGCCAAACTCAGCTGGACTGATGGATCCTGTGGGGAAAATTGTCAGACTAATTGTGTCTCCTCTCCTGTAGGTTGTAGAAGATTCTTCTTCACCTCTCAAAGTCTGTGTGAGTGTCCTCTACTCTAACAGCTGCTGTTTTTTGGATTGTAATGTGGATCGGAGTTGCTATGGATGACATTGTGCAGTCATGTCCACATGACAAGCTTTTTTTTTCTACGTGGAAGAGCTTGTAAACAAAATGGAGTCTACCTACTGCCAACTGTCAAAATGTGAACCCACAAAGAGTTTGATCAGTCTTGCTGCAATGAAATGATAGCTCAGCCTGTTTCATAACATGTTCTGAACTATATGGATATAGTGACAATGGCTGAAAAGCTGGTTTAAAAAGTGGTTACGTCCAACACTGGTGATATATTCAGGCACACACACATCTGCCAAAACATTTTCAGATTCTCACTTCACTCTTCACACAACCAGGAGAAACTGCAGCAAACAAGAACAATGTCAAACAGGTGTGTACGAGGCAAATGCAGACAGGAAGAGTTCAGTGATTTATTGGAAAAGTGATGACTCATTAATCTTATAGGTTAGGGTAACAAGAAGTGGGTAAGAATCCACAAGTTAACGGGAATTGGGCAAATGGCAGGTTCAGATTAGGGCTTAAAGTTACAGAGGCTTGAAAGCAAATACATGAGGCAACACTGACGATCAGGCAAGGAGCAGATGGGGATGGGCTGGTATAAATACTGCAGGAGGTAATGGGAATGAGGAACAGGTGAGCAAACCGAAGCGTTTGCCCCAGTCTCCCACTGCCACTTTACTGTACTGGTCTTTAATATCGATATACTTTTTTAGCAGACTCTTGGGTTCAAACTTTTCGTTTCTGTGCACCTTGTTTGTGTAGGGAGTCAGTCATGTTGTAGAAAACACCATAACTTATTCCTTTTTAGGCTGCCTGATTATCTTGTCCTTGGTGTGGAAAAAAAAAAGCAGCTCTCTACTCTGTCGGACCAATTTCGAGCCAGTATAGAAAAATATTTTAGATTTGTATTTTCTGTTCCTCTTCAAATCTGCTGTTTCAGAATGATTTACGGGATCAGGTCGCATCTTTTTAAGCGTCACTTCGCAAACATACATCCTAGTTAAAGACGTACGTTAATCAGACTTGTGCTCAGCTGGAATTGTTCCAGAAATGTCCAACATTGTAAGACGGCTAACGTGACTTTAAGATAAAGTGACTTGGGTTTTTTTTTTTTTTTTTCAGACATGAAACGACACGTTGAATTGCCATCACATTTCTGAAATAAGAGCATGTCTGAAAAGGGCTTAAATTCAGTTAAGATTTCCTCTGCGGAGATGGGAGAACAATCATCTCTGTAGCACCTCTGAGTAAACGGGTTTGACAGCTCGTCTGAGGTTTTCCACAAAGCACTTAAATGACAGTGACTGAAAAGATTGTCATTTAATGAAACAAAAACTGAATTCTTCTTTCTGAATGCCAAAAACCAGGTCTCTGTCATTACCTGACTAATACTATCTCTCCAGTGATGCCTGGTGCTGGCAGCACTTAAATGTTTTTTTTTTTTTTTTTTAAAAGACATTTAAGCAAGATAATGACCTGCACACAGACAAAGCAAAGGCTGACTTTGGGACAAGCCAGGCCTTAAGTCTCATTGAATATATTTTGAGTGACATGGAAATGAGAGTTAACAGAAACACCCCATCAGATGTGAACAGAGCTTGAGAGTCTGCAACAGAGGATGGGAGAAACTGCCTCAATCTAGATGTGCTGTAATCATTGCCGATGATTTTTCACTTTCAGTGTCTGTATGGGGCATTGAATATAGATTCCTGACAAAAAATGTAATTAACACAAGAAATTTAAAAAAATGAAGCAATGAGCATTTGTGAACCCAGTATTTAACAAGGCCACTTCATTTCCAGAGGGAAAGATCGGGACATCAGTCTGAATATATCAGGACAATTTGTCATGGACTCTTTCCTACACTTCAATACACTCAGCTTGAAGTGTGCATACTGCAGTCACATCAAACAAACTGCTGTTGTAAAATGGCAAAACTCATACACTCAACTAACTTTTAAACCTACAGATAAGCACAAATGAATGAACATACAAATGATGAATACTAGAAGAACACAAATGGATGAATAAATGCAACAGAATACAGCGATTTAAATAATTAATGAATGAAGGATACAAATTTAGTGGATGAAGACCACCAGACCAAATCATCAGCCCCCACATCACAGGTTGTATTGTTCCCCTTGAATCTCTTAGACAGAAGAGGGTGGCTCTGGAGAGGAGAGGGTTCGCCTTCTGTGGATTTCCTTTCAGCCTTCTCGAGTGTCTGCTCCACATGGCGTTGGCAGCCAGTCTGGGCCACTTCGATTTTGATTTGATAGTCACTTTTATTCTGTTTTGTTAAGTCAGTTTTCTCTTATCCTTGGTGTCCTGGGTCCTTGGTCGGATGTGGGGGTTTTAGCTTGGCTGGAGTCTCTGATGGAAACCAGAGATGTTCTGGTTGTGTGGCGTTAAGATGCCACTGGGAAGGTCAGTGCAAACGGACTGTGATATAATACCCGGGTTTAGGTGGTCCGAATTGACACCCAAACAAAGGTCAATGTCCGTGATTGTCTGCTGGCCTATGTAAATCAGAAACTTGTCATACAACTTTCCATTAGTGTCATCTTTGAATTATGACCGTATTGATCAGCAGTTCATGGTAAAAGGAGTCTTGGAGAGAAGTTAATCATTCGCTCCCCAGCAGCTCCTGAGCAGCGTTGTTTTTCCTGCCCTGTCGATGGTGCTTAATTGGCGAGGGTTTTTCCCTTTGGTTAAAAAAAAAAGACATTTCAAGCGATTTTTACTGTCCCAGACAAATTTCAAATATTGGAATAAAAGCAAGTGTTTTAACTCAGTTGGTGTGCGTGCACGCATCATGAAAACTGATTGAAGAGCCGTAACAATGCAGTTTTACACCTGGCCATATTAGGCCTTAAAAATATAATTTGACTTTTTTTTTTTTTTTTTAAATCAAATGTGTTCCAGTGGCCACCCTGGATGACATTGAATCATATTTAAAACTGCTGGCAAAGTACAAAATAGTTCCGCATACGCCAATTGGAGGCCACTAAAATTGAATTGTTGAGTCGGTATGTACATATGTAAAGACAATGAAGGACTCTGTAGTTTTTTCTGGACCCCATCCAAACCTGACCATTGATGACCTGTTCAGCCGTATGTCATCATTCAACCGCTGGCTGCCGAGGTGGTGTACAGCAAACGAGGTGGGTGTCGGCGGACTTTCTGGGGAAGACCCCATCTGATTAGGAGGGACAGCATTTTACCATTCAACCTACACCATGACAACCCATAACTGAGGAGGCAAAGTTGCTGTGCTACACGCTTCTCTGCGCTTCCATTAGAGCGGTTACCCACCCGAAACCTGTCTGCTCCCTGACTACTTCATTTAATTCAATCAAAATTAAACAGGAGGAGTTATTCATAAAAACCTAATAAAAAAAATAACACCACCACTGCAAAAATATAACAAATTACAAAATTAAATGTTGACTTGTCATCTAAAGCTGTACTAGTAAATGATTTACTATCAGATTCTCATATTGATTTATTTTGTCTTACAGAAAAACCTGGTGTGGCATGAAGAATATGATCAAGTCTAAATGAATCCACTCCTCCAGTCATTAATACTTTTATATTGCTGGAGGCACCAGCCGAGGAGGGGGAGTTGTAGCTATCTTTTTTTATGAAGTTAAATCCTTAGAACAGATGTGGACATCGATAATGATAGCCTGATTTCACTGTTAGATATAAACATTTAATTGTCCATCCACAGAATTCTCTTATTGGACCATTATTTAATAACTTTTGAATTTCAATTACTGGATTACGCGCTATTATTTCCTACACTAGATGTCTATCTGATAGTGCTGTAGCTAAATGTAAAGAAGGGATTTCCAATCAACATTTAATTAAATGCCATGTATCAATATAACAGACGTTAAATTAGATTGGTGCGGTTCCTTTTTAAGTTCTATTTATCAGATGGACTTGAACATGTTAGCGATGAATCCTCTGTGTACGCCAAAGTTAGTCACAGAGTTCCACATGGTTCTGTGCTTGGACTAATTTTATTCTCTTAAATGCTTCCTTTGAGCATTATCAGGAAACACTCCATAAATCTTCACTGTTATGCAGATGATAACCAATTATATCTATCGATGAAGCCGATCAATTAGCCAAACTTCAGGCATGCATTAAGGACATAAAAACCTGGATGACCTGCAATTGTCTGCTGTTAAACTCACAAAACTAAAGTTATTGGCCCCAAACACCTCAGACACACATTCTCTAAAGATATAAGTACCCTAAATGGCATTGCTCTAGCTTCCAACACCACCATAAGGAATCTGGGACTTTTGTTTTATATTGGAGTTAAAGGACATATCGTGGTCAGACTTGAAGGACCTACGTAACATTGTAAAAATCAGGCACATCCTGTCTCAAAAAGACACAGAAAACCTGGATTATTGCAATTCCCTATTATCAGGCAGCCCAAGTAAGTCTCTAAAGACTCTCCAGCTGATCCAGAACGCTGCTGCATGTGTTCTGACAGGAACTAGCTAAAGAGAACGTATCTAATTCTCCAATATTTGCTTCTCTGCACTGGCTTCCTCTAAAATTGATTTGGAAATCCTTCTCACCTACAAAGCTCTTAATGGTCAGACCCCATCATATCTTAAAGAGCTCTGAACCATCCCTTAGTTATGCTGCTATAGGCCTAGACTGCTGGTGGATTTCCCATGATGCACTGAGCTTCTCTCCCCTTCTCTTCCTCTCCATCTGAACGCATTCTTATCCCATTAATGCATGTTATGAATTCAATCTTCCCTCTCCCGTAGTTTTCTTTCTCGTCTCTCTCCTCCTGTTGCTTCCTGCTGGTGTTTCAGTCTCCAGAGCTGTAGAGTCTTGATCTGTGATTGCAGGCCACATACTGCCCCCATGTTCCTGCTCAACACCCACTGCTTCCATTATTATTGTCAGTCTTATTATATTCTCTTTCCTGTTGCTCCTTCTCAACTCAACCATTTGAGGCAGACGGCCGCCCACCCAGAGCCCGGTTCTGCTCGAGGTTTCTACCTGTTAAAAGGAAGTTTTGACTTGCCACTGGCGCCAAGAGCTTGCCCATGGTGGGAATTGTTGGTTTAAAAAGATATTAAAGAGACAAACTTTAAAATGTTGCACAAATGAACACTGATGCTCTTATTGTCCTGCTCTAAACATGTTATGAGGAGGAGGAGGAGGAGGAGGAGGAGGAGGAGGAGGATGAGCCATCTGTTGCCGTTTTAAACAGCTGTTGTTCAGATGTGTACGTACACACACACACACACACACACACACACACACACACACACACACACACACACAGGTTAATCGTTGCTCCAGATGTACACAAAAAGAGTCACACGGACTTAATTCAAAGACACACACGCTTACATATCCATTCAAATTTCATTAGAATGAACTTTGTCACGCCGGGCAAATGGCTGCACCACTTTCATGGCCCTTCAGATTTCATTTTGAGAGCGTTCTTTTGCTTTAATTAAATGAGGAAAAGGAGACACACAGAGGCAAGCAGACCAAATGCTACTTATGTTCACCAGATGGGAGCAAGTTTGGAAAAAGATCATCAAAAATACACTTAGTACATGAACACAGACGCCTGGCAGTGTTTTTAAAAAGTGATTAATATTTAATCGGACGTGCTGTTAGCGAGAGATGTGCCCCCTTTGAGTGGCTGGATGATGAATGAGTGCTCACCTCGAAGGATAGCAAGATAAACACCAGAGCATCGCCAAGACGACAGCGGGAGGCGGGGACATCTATCACACCAAGGTTGCCACGACAACCTGTCGCCGGTTGTCGCCAGGCGACCGCTCCGTGCCGCCCTGCCTCGGAGAGCCGTGGCCCTCAAACGAGTGCACAGCACCGGATCCAACTAATCACCAAGTTACACAACGGAGAGAGGAGGAAACTAAGGGGGGCGGGGGGGACTTTTGAATGGGGACAAAATGTAAAACAAACACTCCGTTTGCGTTTTATACCATGGGAGTGAGGACATTTTTGGAAAGTGAGGACATTTTGGCCAGTCCTCACTCTGAGATGCCTTCAAAGGGCTGTTTTTTAAGGGTTAAGACTTGGTTTTAAGGTTCAGGTGGTTAGAATTAAGTTTAGGTTAGGGTCAGGCATTAAGTTTTGGCCAGGAAATTCATTATGTCAATGAATGTCCTCACAAGTATAGGTGTGTGTGTGTGTGTGTGTGTGTGTGTGTGTGTGTGTGTGTGTGTGTGTGTGTGTGTGTGTGTGTGTGTGTGTGTGTGTGTTTCTAAGTCAAAAACAAGATGAACCGTCGCCTCACATTGGGAACAGAAACAAAATTACATTTACATAATGTCTGCATGTGGATCGTATAATTGTCCCCAACATACCTAATATCTCTGAGTAATTAATAGTAATTCTCATGTAAATTTGGTATGAAATTAGTTCATGGGTTTTTTTTTTGTCTCTGAGCGACCCTGTTTCACAATGATAAGACAACACCACCCCACCTCTCCTTCTGTATCTCTCTCTTTCTCTACAGTTTTCTCTTCCTTGTCCTTGTTAACGGTTTCTGTTTCCTCAGGGAACAAGAAGAACCTCAATGACTGAACTAGAAAGAGAAGAAATCCTACTGTACTGTACATCTTCAGTAAGCTCACTCTGCAAAACCTAGAGAAACCCGACATTACATTTATTTCACAGCTATTCTTGTTCAAAGTATTTTTGATGACATCTAGGTCTTGTTTTTATTGTGCTTGAATGCAGTATTTGCAAACGCACCCCTTCCAAATGAATAGCATGTTTAGTGCTAAGAGGTATGTTTCATTTTTTTTTTAGGAAATGAGACATAAGTGCTTGCATGGAGTGTTTTTAATTGTAGTCTGATAAGGTGGGTTTTCAGCCTGCAGATGAGCAGTGACTCAGCTGTCTGTGCTTCTGTCCGCCACTTTGGGGCCAAAACAGAAGCACAAAAAAGCAGTCGACACACTGTGCAGTTTGTCAGCGGGACCCTCGCTCGCTTCCCCTTTTTGCTCAAAAACACAGCGGCAGCAAGCGAAGAGAGAACATCACATGGGCCACTGCAGTCATTGTTAACATTTTAACAAAGAGATGTCACATGAAGGTCTGACCATGGCCTGCCCTGTGGGCTAGCATCAGAGTTTTGAATTGGATTCAATCCGCAACAGGGAGATAGTGGTGTTGGAAAACCTGAGGATGTTTAAAACCAGACGGGCAACAGTAATTTATACAAGCTGGACGTGTAGGGAGTTTTTGTCTATGTTTGCTTTAAAATTGAGATTGAAAAATAATTCTAAACTTCTGCTACCAGTCTCACCGCTCTATTTTCAAGGTCAAAAATTAAATTTGAATTCTCATGCAGTTTCTGCAGATAACAGTTCGAGGGTAACACCAAGGCTTCTTGCTGGCATTACGACATTACTCTGAGAGCCCTTTGCTAGGATTTGTACCCTTGCAGAGGCAGCAGTGTCTTGTAATAACCATGCAATCCACTTATCAGACTTGTTTCTTGTCTGCTCTTGTTGAAAAATAGATTAAATATGAATTTTAAAAAAAATCCATCCCCCTTAAATAAGATTCTGAGAGGGTACATGCTTACATACAGCTCAACGTCAGCAACATAAACCAGTTCACTGCAAGTAACCTAAAGTGAAAAGAGCATGAGTCAAATGACCTGTACTCTTGGAGAGCCTCTGATGTCCTAGACCAAGAGCAAAAGTAAAGTCAGGCTGCTAGAAAGTTGGCTTAAGGGGGACAAGAAATGAATGAGAATACTGAATAATATGGGGGTAAAGGTTTCTCTCAAATCCCCTCATATTAATATTGTAGACTCTTCTTCAGTCTAATCCTGCAGATATAGATCCTGTGTAAATCTGCCTTTGAAAACCGCTGACTCTGTGTTCCTCTGACCTCTCTTTCTCCGATTGTGAAGGCAGATGGATCTACGTACAGTGATGATGCACGGGGCTGTCACGTATACACGAGTGTTAAAGTAATACGCCAACGCCACAAAGAACGTCATTTAGTCTCGCTCATCAAACTGTCGAGACAAGAACACAAATCAATACATTGATGAAATAAATCCACTTGTTCCCAGTGATGTTTTTCCTGTTTTTTTTTTTTTTTTTTTTTTTTTTTTTTTTTAAAATCAAGTCTCAAAAGTAAAAATAACAGAAATTTCAGTTACACTTTAGATTACAGCCTGCAAGTTTGGTAATTATTTTGTAAATAAGGAGTACCAAAGAAATACTTACTGTGTACACAAAGTACACAAAACAAGAGGGCAGCCTAAAAATATTTAGAACTAGATTACATTAAGTACTCTTCAAATTACCCAGTTCAATAATTACAAGTTACAAACAGGATAAACTTATAACTGTCGACCACAACAATCTCCAGGGACGTCACTTTTTCCTCTGACACACAGATGACATGGTACAGTGTTTCTGTATGATAGATATACCTCTCTGATGTAGAGAGAGTAGAGGAAGAGGAGGGAGCGATAATTCAATACCGAACCATTTATCCTTTACATCCCGACGTCATATCGGTGACGTGAGCGGGGATATTTCTGTACATCGAGACGCTGAGAACACAGCATCAACTCATGGTCTTTCTCTCCTCCTGCTTCGTCTCTTTACTTTCCTTCCCCCAGTGTCTCATCTACCCGTCTGTTTCTTCTGTTCCTTCACTTTTTTTTTCTTTTTTTTTTTAAATCCAGTTATTGGAAATTAGAGCCGGGGCAGACCACCCCCCTGAGGTTTCATTCCACCTGATACCAGCTCTGAACACAAGGTGACAGAAGTAACAACTTTTTTTTATTTTAGGTGATGCATCATGCTGACATACCATTACAGCTTGTGAGTCATTTCTAGCTGTCAGTCATGTGGAGGATCTAGACTTTTCTGGCAATGTAGCAACCTAATTCACTGTATTTATGGTCTCCTAATCTTAAATTTAGGTGCAGTTTTAATTTCAAGTGATGTAAGAATTAAAGGTTTGCTTGGTGTCTTTAATTATTTCAGTGTAATCCTGAAATCTAAAAAAAATATTTGCACACTGCTTTCTTGTTTACATTTCTTCTTTAACATGACTAACAATTGAAGATTCATTATAAGTTTGACAAAAAGGAAAAAAAAATCTTAAATCTCAAAATTCACTTACTGGAAACCTTATTAGAAATTTCAGCTACATCTCTTGGCTTTCATCAGCCGATTGAAGATTGCTCCATAAAATTTCCAGTAAGTGAACCTTGTGCTAAGCGGTTGATTAGTTTTTCTAGTTCAATACTGTAAAACACAGTATTTTGTATTTAAAAATAGAACCTTTTGAGCAACAAAATGGTGAGAATGGAATGGTTTCATTGTTATGCTGGAGAAATATACACAATCCTTAATTTAAGGGGATGTGTCGAAGTTTTGAAACAGCATTAACAGCAAATTAAAACATAAGCATATTAGAGAACAGGTGGACATCATATTAAAATAAGATGAAATAGTGAGTTTCAAGTGAAAGCCTGTTCTGTCTGCATTTGAAGTATATTAAGGCCACTCTTTACAAATTTAAGGTGGTCTTAAATGATTTTGTGTGTAAATATTTGCATTTGATTAACAGCTAATGACAGGGCAGAGGTGTAAAGGATGTACAGTAATTAGTTTGACAGTGTGATCTATTGTTAGTCCTCAATAAATCCGCTTTGACAGGAGGGAATGACATCCACCTCGTCTTCTCCCGTACATCGGCAGCCACAAGAGGGAGTCCTGACTTAGAGTGTGTGTGTGTGTGTGTGTGTGTGTGTGTGTGTGTAGCTGTGCAGGGGGTATGACTTTGTCAGCAGCTGCAGGCAGACGGTACCAGATATATATTTAAGAGTGACAGTCTCTTTCTCAATAGATGAGACACATGCCATCATTCATGGAGTTGATGGAGTTTGTGTCATGCTGTCTCCTCTTTGATTAGTTCCTTTTTTTTATTGTCTTTTCCCTGCAGGAGTCCAAACACAGAGGTAAAGATGGAGGCCCCCTATTTTTTTTTCCTTTTACAACGTTGTGATCTTTGCCTTGTGTTCTCTCTTTAAAGCAATATATTTTAATCTTTTTTCTTTTTCTTCTACCTTTTTAAAGGAAACACATGCTCCACTAACCCTTCACAGACCTGCTCCATTTAAGTGTCAAATAATTTGTTTATATTGTATTTTATATTTCCAAATGGAATCACTGAAGCCTGCCGTCACTGCGATCATCAATTTATCTCTGTGCTGCCCTTCACTGTTTAACACTAAATGTAGTATTAAAGGGTTGACTCTTTAATAAGAAGAAGAAGTCAGCAAGTTTATATTTTTGTTTAGCTTTTTTGTTTGAATAGGTTCAATTCTGTTCCTTTTTTGTTGGTGATTTTGCTGTAGCCCACCCTGAAGCCAAAAATGTCCCTTGTGATGTAGAATCTGTAGTTTGGGTATTTTGTGAGTCCAGGTTTTGATGTATCTGCCTCTGAATTTTAATTTGTCATGTCAATACAAGTGGAGTGTAATTTTTATTTTTTTTATGGCACTCACCCAATTTAAAAATTAAAGGTCAAATTATTTGAACCTTCTGCTGACCTTTTTTTGCAGTATCTCGAATCACATTACAACAGAACAACTTTCTATCATATCTGTAAATTATAGATAATATGGGGGAAGCATCTTTTGCTTCAACATGAATTCAAAGTAATAAATCGACATTTTGGTAAATATAACTCAGCTTCTTGCAGGGACTAGCACAGCAAGTAGTTTTTGGCCGGATTAAACTTTCGTTTGACGAAAGCTAATGTAATGAGAAACTAAAGTAAGCTAGAGGTTGCTAACACACATTAATATTAACTAACAGACGGAGCAGAATTGATCAGTGTTTATCCAGAAGTCTTTACTGTCCGTTGTTATTCGTTAAGGCTGTACAGATCTGTATGTTAATTTTTTAACCTTCAGACAAAGCCAGGCTAGTCAGTCAGCTTTATTACAGCAGATTAAACTGCTCCAACTTTGTTTGTCTGTGGTCACTTACATTTTGAAGATGAACTGCAGGCACTACTTTCAGAAAGTTGATTTAATAAAGACAATATCCTTTTAGAGCAAAAATCAGATTTAAAAAGGAACATCATAGACAATAACCAGCCCAGTGAACAGAAAGGAGTCTCATCAATAATGTCATGACTTCACTTGCAGTGGAGTTAGTCAGAGTCAATTTGCGATAACTCAGCGGGATTTTCCTGTGGGGCACACCA
This sequence comes from Lateolabrax maculatus, assembly GCA_031216445.1. Classification (NCBI taxonomy): domain Eukaryota; kingdom Metazoa; phylum Chordata; class Actinopteri; order Acropomatiformes; family Lateolabracidae; genus Lateolabrax; species Lateolabrax maculatus. The sequence goes on from CM062210.1 coordinate 4,802,071, forward strand.
GAAAAAAACCACAAATCAAACAGGACAACGGCTAAAATCAGGATGAAAGTGAAAGAAGACATAATTACAAGGCTCAGGTTTAGTCTGCAAACACATTTGTGAAGGAAGGGCATATGAGATTAACAATGACTCCACATTTCATGGGCTTCCTGCTGCACCTTTCAACTCACTTTACTCCAACCCGACCAACTTTTTCAATTACTGTTGGGCTTGGGACTTTTCTATACTTTTGTCAATCTAGTTACTGTTCTAACTATTTTTTACAGTATCTTTGGTCTAACTTTGCTGTGGTCTCTGATCATTTGATAATGTGTAATCATTATCAATAATTCATTGAGCTTTTTACTGGATTAAATTGTGAAATTGTGAAAACAGTATAGGACAACAAAGGCCAACACTCCTTAACCTTTATTGGAACTGTGTCGCTGCAAAGCTTTGCCCCTACACACAAAGTGAAGACAGAAGAATAAGTGATGCTACCAGTAAAGTGATAACATATGCCAAAACAGAAAAACTGCTTCAGTATCAACAGACTGAAACAATACCTCACTCAATCTCAGAAAAAGTCTGTTATTTGTATCTTAAGTAGAATAACTTTAGAGATTGCAGAAGTGACTGTTTATGAATACATGTACACTATTTATTGAAATAAACAATTATTACTGGTACTTCACCAGTAATTAGCTGTATCTCTTAAAAGTTTAAGTTTTTATGTGATACGGTAAACGTTTTTCCATATCATGGACTTGTCATAACCTGTATCCTCGACAGTACTGAAATCTTGAGGAAGACTGTCTCCAACAAGATCTCCACATAATGTTTCTATGAACTCAGCTAAGAGGAAGATTGTTTTTATTATGTTAGACACATGTTACTTCAGCTTTTTAAGAAACTGATGAAAAGTTGGAGCCCAGAATCTTAAAGAACTTTGAGCTGTTTTCAAACGTTTTATCTTTAGTTGTTTTAGAAGGTCATTTGCTGTCAGATTTGACATTTTTGAATGTCTATAGCTCAACCGCCTTAAAGATTGGGTTGGCATTTCCAGAACTGCAAAACCTCTATCATACTTACCTTCTCAAAACCTTGTTATTTCACTTCCTCTTACTTACAGTGATGATGGTAACTGTGGCGTATTCTTTTAAAGGTAGGTAAAGTCTGAAGTTTTCTGTCTTCTGTCTAAACACTGCAAGAGCCTCCCTCTGGACTTCTGAATGGCTGCTGCTGTTAATGTGTCTAAAAGCTCTCGGATCGATAAAGTCAAGCCTCTGCTCTCTGTTACCCTCCCCCTACTCACGCTTCGTGTATTTGGAGATGGGGAGAACCAGCACGACAAAAGAAGAAGTCAGAAGAGGGTAAGAGCAGAGAGGGGAAAGAAACCCCTTTTAAAAAAAAAACACACACACAAGCTGTGGGCCCGTCTCAGGAAGTTCAAGTGTTGTTGCTGACAGGTCAAGTCAACCTGAAAACAACTGGTTACCGGCATCACAATGTGAGGAGTTGGGGAAATGTTAAGCAACAGCAGACATGGACAGACTGAATTCATGTCAGTTACTCCACAGATAATGTTTTCATGGTGGGGAAAAAATAGCATGACGGGCTCTGTTATGCCTCTTAAGTGCACTTTCTTTTGCAGTAATATGACTGAGCATACTATGGAAACCCATCTCTGCGGGGGGTAGGTTTGAAGCAATACAACAAGAAAAAATGTAACACCTAATCATCCAAAGCATGTTTTTACTTTTTAAGTCAGTCATGTTGATTCAAATGTCAAGATTCAGTAAATGAAAGGCATAAACAGCTTTCTAGGGCTTTTTATTAGAACAATCAAAATGAAAAAAAAAATCTTTACATAAATCCATCACTGACAAAAAGCAGCCAACAAATAAAAAAATAAAAAAGTGAGATGCATAGATACAGAAGCAAAGCTAGGCAATAAGATGTCATTACACATTCGAGTGGTTTGAGGAGGTGGAAGCTGGAAAGCAATAGGCCAAACAGGTCTAAAGCAGCTGAAGAGATGAAAACGTTGCTGGAACACCCTCGGCTTTCTGAGCGTGCTCCTACAGCTGGAAGCATGTGTGGATGTACGTGCATGTACTCGCTCATCGGGTCCATAGACTTCTCTCGAGTCCCATTTCTGGTCCAGGTAGGACTTCATGCGCGCTGCGTGAGGCGGTCAAGGGCTAAGCTACAAGAACGCACTGAACTGTGTATTCATGTCCATCTGCATGTTTATTTCTTGCGGTAGTCGTCTCCGTAAGCTCTGTGATCCCCCTGCTCGGGGTACTGGTCTCCGTAGCGCCTCAGTATGTCCTGGATGCTGGGCATACCCTGTGAGAGTGGCTGGTAGGGCATGTGAGGCTCCTCCTGGCCGCTCTGGTAGGGCTCGGCCTCGTACTGGTCCTGTTCCTGCTGTTCCGGCTCGCTCTCTGCCGCCCCCTGGCTGTGGTCTTCCTCAGCGTGATGCTCAGGCTGGGCCTCGGCGTGGGTCTGCTCGGGCTCGTAGCGGCGCAGGCGGCAGTCGGGGTCGTGTTCAGGGTCGCAGTGCGGGTTGGCAGGCTCCAGGACTCCGTTTCGGGTGCCGTCAGCGTTCAGGTGGGGCTCGTAGGCTTCGGCGGGATAGGGGATGCGGCGGTGAATTCCAGAGCGAGGCTCGGCGGGCCTCACGGGGAAGCATTCGCGGTCGTAGCCGATGAAGCAGTCATAGCCCTCCTTGGTTTTACCTGGGGGGCCCAGAGGGTGGTGCTCCTCCTGGGCTGGCTCCTCGTAACTGGGATAGGAAAAAGGGTACTGCTGCCTGGGAGTGGGAGGGCCACGGCGATGCATGGCAGCCGCCGCCTCACGGATCGCGGAGAAAGGATCGTTGGGGTTAGACTCAGGAGCAGCTTCCATGCGTGGAGAATATGGCTCATTAACTTGAGCTTGAGCCATGAATCGGCGCAGAATGGCGTATGGGTCATTAGCCGGAGGAGAAGCTGGGGCGCTAGCCTGGCGATACATGGCATAGGGATCAGTTACTCTGTTGGCGTTGGCGTTGGCGTAAGCATCCCTAAACATGGCGTACGGGTCGCTGTTCTGCTCGGCAGCAGGAGGGGCAACACGAATGGCAGCAGCCTCATCTTTTTCCTCGCGTTGGTATGTGTCAGGTGGTGTGGCAAATCTGGTGGCGGTAAGAGGGTTGCACCCATCTTCAAAAAGAGGGTTGCAGGATCCGGGGCCTGCAGGGGCGGGGGGGTTAGGGGCACGGGGCGCCTGGAGGAACACAACGCATGTCATGATAATCGAGACATAAAAAAAAAACAGAAAGCAGCTGTTAAAATCTGTTGAATTGAATTTTAAAAAATCTATAAGAATAATATATAAAGCATACCGCAAGGGAGGCAGCATAGGCACAGAGGGGGTCCCGGAGTGGATCACAGTTGGGGTACTGAAGGTAGAGACCAGAGGGGGCTTTCTGCACCAGTTTGGCTTTGCAGGTGGGGTCTCTCTTGGGGTCACAGCCGAGGTGAGCGTAGTAAGGCTGATGTCCGGCAGAGGGTAAATGCCCTCTTGCCGCTCTCAGGTGGTACTGCAGGCACTCGACGTCTTCAGGAGCGCAGATACGCAGCAGCTCGGCCTTCTGCTCCTGAAGCATGAGAAACAGGGGCAGATATGGTGCACGCGGCGGCTTTTAGGTGCAATTCTCTGCAGGTACGACACACTGCAACAGCATGAGGTGGCATCAAATTAAATTGGAGTATAACATTAACACTGAAAACATACCTTGGAAAGGAAAGGCACTGTGGATGGAGAGTAGTAGTAATACCCTGACTGCGGGTCCTTGGCTGGAGGAGCAGAGCGGACGTACTGAGGAGCTGGGGCCTTCACTGGTGCCGGGGCGGGGGTGGCAACCGGGAGCACCAGGGGCAGGTAGGGGCTCTTGCCCTGGACCAAAGCAGCATACAGGCAGTATGGGTCCTTGGTGGGGTCACAGGTTTTCACTGGTGCAGGTTTGGGGGGCTCTGGCGTCGGTTTGGGCCTGCTGGTGTAGGAAGCTACGCAGCTGGGGTCATCGGAATCGGCACAGGACTTGTAGACGTCCCCCAGGTGGCGCAGGTAGGCCTTGTAGGAGCGACGTCCCTCAGCACGGTTCTTGTTCTGGAGGTAGGCCAGGTAGATACGGTCCATCTCCTGAACCTGAGAGGGTTTGAGGAGATTATTGGTGAGTTGATTCAGATGATGCATGGGCACAGTTTGTCTTTAAAGTGATACCCTCCTCAAATTCTGTTTAATATCGAGCTGAACTGTATCAGTTTAATGTCCGGCCACCATAGACCAGATGAGAGAAGATCTGAGTGGATGAAAATATTGTCATTCTCATCTGAGTCGTCTTTAGTTATTACCATGTGCTTACAAACAGGAGCGAGCGGTGCTGTTAACTGCACGCTGAGTGGTTTGAGGATGTTTCTTTGCCCTGGGTTTTTCCTCTCAGGCTGCTCCTACCTTTATTGGAAAACACTCAACTATGTTTGTAACATTTCTGAGAGGTGAAACTACCAGCTTTTAACAGCCTCCTTTAAGACTACACAGAGAGTTTTTGTTTCATATTAAAGATAGATTTAAAGTGGACTGTCACTTTAGGACTTAAAGTAGTATCACTTAGTAGATGTAGAAAGAGTTAATTTTGTTGTGGGTGTGTGTACTTACTGCCTCCTGGTTGCCGTTGTCTGTGAAGTACTTGTACCAGCCCCAGAAGTCAGAGTGCTGTTTGTACCAGCTGATGTTCCTGCGGTTGCGGATCAGCCTCCTGTGCAACTCTGCAGCAGTCGCTGTCTCCTGGATACTTTCTCCCGCTGAGGCCGGAAAAGAAAAGAGAAGGCACTGCTGATCCTGAGGCTTGGACATCAAATTCAAGGACTTTCTCCTGACTTTTTAAAGTTTATAACAAGATATTCAAGGCCTCAAACCTGTTATATTTGGGGGTTAGACATCATTAAACAGTAATTGTTTTTACTTGTCAAGAAAATTCCATTAGAAATCGATCACAGGGTAAAGTGTTGATGCTACATTGAAGCAAGGTGAGGTGTTGTGATGAATATGGGTGTTACTCTTCAATCAAAAAGTACTTCATGGACTCATTTTTCAACAACTTTCATGGTCTTTCACCCCTGGCAAATTGCCACTTTGTACTTTTCTAGAAACAAACACCAATGTGTGAGTATAAAAATCACATTTACCATCTCCTTTCGGCTTTTGCACAATTGGTCCAGCAGACAAGAATGCTGCAGAAAAGCAAACACAGATGTAAAATTAAAAAATTGCTGAAGTCAAGATTAAGTCCTGGAAATTGCTTAGTCTTTCTATTCTGACTTTGTAATCTGTAATACTTAAGTGATAGTATATGACATTAAACCTCAAACACTTACAGGCAGATATTATTCATTAAATGGGACAGGGGTAATTGGCTCTGCCTGAAGCGCTGGCGACTGCAGCTCTTTGTAGATTTTATAGTTTAGCCTGTAACTTCAAATCCCACGCTGCGTTTTCAAAGAGCTGTGTGTGTGTGTGCGTGTGCGTGTACGTATGTGCACTGTTTGACCCCATGCAGCAGCGGGAACAACAGATTCAGCTCTGCTCTGGGTTTCTTTCATCTCCACAGGGAAAAGGTGTTAATGCCTTACAGAAGGAGAGGAAGAGGAAGAGAACGAGGAAGAATAAGAGGGGAGCAGACGACAGGTTTAAAAGAGATCCAGGGGGGATAATTCAGGGTTACGTGACGCGTGTCGGAAGTGGAAAAACCGCCAATCTTCTGATTAAAAAGAGTTTTGATAAGCTTTGATGGAGTAATCAGGAGGATGTGATGTGCTCTGTAGCGTGTAAGTCACAGATGAAGGGCATCAAGACATGAATTTTCAGAAGGGAAAAAAAAAAAGAATCAAAGAAATATGTGAAGAAATGAAGGTGACCCGAGGTGATGGAGCGGGGTGGAGGAGGGTGGGCTAAATGATGCTGTCTCAGTGCATCCGCTGTATTTGTTTTTATGAGCCTGTAAAAAAAACTGGCTGGCACATCTGGAAACAGCAGCGCTTTAAGAGGGCAGAGGAGGAGGGGATGCTGACAGGTACTAATTTTTTACAGGACCAGGAATGATGAAAGAAACTCCTCCGACTGCTCTCTTTTCTCCCTTTTAACCATCACACAGTGCAATTTTAAAAACCATGTTTAAAGGAAAGATGAGACTTAAGCAGAGCCTTGCCCCATAGTTAATACGCCAATCATGTGGAGAGCAAACTGGAAACAGGTGGCGGAGGAGCTACCTGTCTTCATGTGGATGCTTTACAGGTGATATATGAACACCACAGGCTATGTTAGAGAGCCACATTATCATAAACATGGAGCACAGTTGAGTTACAATCACTCTCAGCGAGCGTGGCGATGACATACGTCTGTGTCCATGATCTGGTCAAGGGCAGAAAGCCTTTGTGGTCCAACTGACCCTCAGCCTTCACAACAAAACCTTGAGACGTAGATTGTAGAGCTATAACTCAAACAGAGTTCATTTATGGAGTTTTAGAGAAGCAGCGTAACAATGAGGCTTAAAAGCAAACAGAGGAACAAAAAGAGACTGTAAAGTCAGAAGAGATTAAATGTGAACTTTAAGGGAAAAACTTTGTGGATGATAAGAAAGTAAAGTAACAAAGGAGAGGGAATGTACACTTCAGTGTTTCTATTTTATGCAATTTTATACTTCTACTCCACTACATTCCCTCCACTACATTTCCAAGGCACGTATTGTTCTTTTCACTTTATTTGAGTGCTTTTAGTTACTTCAAAGGTTAACATTTTACATACAAAACAATATGATCTGCTTATAAGATGCACTGTTTTAGATTAAAGCACCCAACAGTATATAAGACACAGTGATGCATCCATATTAATAATCCAATAATATAACATCACACTGACATGGGTAATTCTGCAGCCTACTAAGAAATTTTGATACTTTAAGTACATTTTTCTGCCAATACTTTTGTACTTTTATTAAACTAGAAGTCCCCATTTTAGAATCCTACTTCCACCACTGGCTAAAACATAAAACAATTCACAAAATCCACTGTATTTCTCTACATAAAGTAGTACTATGCAGTACGGCTTTGAAAAAGGAGAACATAAAAACTGATTAGAAACATGCATTTTGTGATATGAACAGCTGCATCAACATCATGATTATTGCTGACCAATTGAAACATGCAGTAATTTCACATCATTCAAAATGACAGTTTATAATTTCTCATTCACAATACTTTTTGTATGTGTTGCACGTGTCACACTAAATTGAGCATTTTCTTCTAAACACATTACATGAGCTCATCTTTCAGAGTTTACAAAATCTAATCATTTTGGGATTTTAACAAATTGTGGTTATGTTGTCTTGAAGTAAAAGCTCTGAATTATGAGGATTTAAAAAAGAAAATTACTGCGGTTTCTCTGTCAACATTAAGAGGTAATAGCTGACATTATTCATCAATGCATCCCTGTGTAATCAGGACTTAAATGATTCATACTTGGCCAAGTGCAATAATTGGAAAAATACCCACCTAATGATTCATTCTCTATCCATTCATTCAGTATTATAATCACAGCTGCCAACCTTTCAGGTTTCACTAACCATTGTTGTGATTACCTGTGGTGGACAGTAACTAAGTACATGTACTAAAGCGCTGTAATTTATTACAAATCTGAGGTACTTTACTTTAGTATTTCCATTTCAACATTCAAGTGGGTCAAAACTCAGCTCAGTCACGAGGGCCCATTTAAGTACATTTTCGCTGATAATACTAATACTTTTACTTTTACTTGTAATGGATTATATTAACAGTGTTACTTTTACTTAAGTAAAGAATCTGAATACTTCTTCCACTGCTGGGTTTTTTTTAGTTTTAGTTCACTATGAAAGGCCTGTATATAGAAACTATATACATCCAGATGGTGACAGATATTTCACATACTGACCATGTTATGTGATACTGTATGTGATGTGTACTCACCAGGCAGCAGCATCACAGCAAGCAGAGTGACGACGAACATGCCCGAGAAACTGGTTCTCCTCCTTCCAGCCATGGCTTGACCTCCTCCTCTCCTGCCAAAGACACATTCAAAATGATGCTTTACTCCGAAAACTTCTCAATCCGTCACTTTCAACACTTTTCTGCCTTAAACTTTTAGTGCACAACAGATATTTTTCGCTATTTTCTTTGTTTACACAGTCAATGTAATAAACAATTGATTAAAAAGTCATATTTTCCATAGATGCGCGCACACAGATTTATTTATTTTCTTATTAAAGTGACAATGATTGGGTTAGGGTTCAGGCTATTTTCACTTATTCATCATACAGCTGCACATTTAGAAGCAGAACCTATCAGACCAAGAGCTCAAAAAGATGTTTGGTTACCTGCAAGAGGGATCAGTAGTGCAGAGAATCGTACAAACCTTATAAATCACTGTTGAAAAGTGTTATATTTCCACTCCAATCACAATCTGAGACCCAAGACCTGTGCTTGTTTTCACCTGGAGAGCTGGTGAAGTGACCCCTGCAGCTTGGAAGTGAACTCTGATTTTGGATGCTTTAAACAAACATGTTTCCACACGGCTCCCGGCTGGGCTCAAACTACTGGTTTGTCATCGTAAAACAGAACCAGGTAAAACTTGACTTCAACCTGAACTTGAATCCCTGGCAAATACCTCAATCTACCAAAGTAAACACAAAGAAGTTTCTTACCTGTTGCAGTTTTATTGGCGTGTCTGTCCGCGGATCCAGATGTGGACTCAAATGAAGCCGCCAGGCCAGGTGACTCAGTCCACCTGGGCTCAAACACTAAGTGATGTGTGTGTTTGTGGGTATGATGGAGGTTCCTGGGGCACCCTGTTCCAGCGGCCCTTCTGACAGACTGCCCTGACGAAGGGATCGGGGAAGGTTTTAAACCAAAACACACACGCCACAAGTATTCATTAAAAAAAAAACGCACGCAGGGACCACCTGAGGGGGTCAAGGGCCACATCAACAAGACGCCTGATTGGTTAGAAGACTCTCAGGAGGCTTCAGCCAATCGGAGGCACCGTAATTAAAGACAGGAAAAGGGAGAAGGTGGGAGGGTCTGAAGCAGAGATGGAGACGTGGAGAGATGGTGAGAGAAGTTGTCCCAAGTAGTGTTTTTTAATTCAGCAAACTTCGTGATTGATAATTCATTCTATGAGTCACATTTACACTTAGAAATCAGACTCTGGATCTTTGTTTTTCCTGCTTTGGAGTAATTTTTGCATCCAAAAAAAAAAAAGAAAGACAGAAAGGGACAAAAGAGAGAAAACATCAGGAAATAATGAAGGGGCGCTGAGGTGCCACATAAGCACTTCTCAGAGACCCTCAATGAGGGCCAAACCACAGCTTCTGTCTAAACCTGAGCACACACATGCAGGGACAGCTGGTCTACACATGAGGAATTTGATAATCTACAGTTTCCTCCTCAGTTTAACTGTGTTCAGGCATGCCAGCCTTGTAACACATAGACAGTGATTTTAGTGGGTCTCTGAAAAAGCCATATAGCTGTGATGTGTGATGCAACATCAGCACATCTGATTACGCCTATAATTCCTTTATGACACTTTACGAGGTGTGTGTGCAGGCTGACTTCTGAGGATTTATTAGTTTACACAAAAAATACACACCCAGTGATTTAACACAAAATAAATCATGTTTGTTGAGGACAATTAGTTTTCAAATATTATCTTAGTGTAGTTTAGAGAGAGGACATATTTTTTACTTTTGGATGTATTTAATTTTGGAAAATGGCCACGATGTGAACACTGGGTCTTTCATTTAAGCACAGAAAAGTTTTAATTTGCTGCTTACGTACACTGAGACACATGGTTGTAAAAGTACTTTGTGTAATATAAAACCCAAATACAGATTTCTGTCATATGAAATAACCAAAACTGGTGTAATTTTGGCAGAAATTTCTTCATGTACACAGAAATTAGAGCTTTTTTTTTTTTCTTTTTTTTTTTTTTTAGGGCGCTGTGGAAGATCTCAACCTTCTTGCACAGTGACCTAAACCCCATCCATCAACCAAATTCAGTTGCCAACTTCACCACTTCTCTTGTGCCTCCATGGGAGCAAATCCCTGCAGCCAGGTTCCTAAATCGTCAGAAACCTTCCCGGAGGAGCTGTTATAGCAACAGATTAAACCCCATAGTTTTAGAATGAAACGTCTAACAATCACACATGGGTGTCCACATACTTCCGGCCATGGACTGTGACGTCACGTGCAGCTGGTTTGCTGGCCTGCATCATCTCACGGAAAACCAAAAATGAGTTTATTAAAATTTGATTTGATCTCCAACTATTTGTGCTGACTGTTGTAGGAACTTTGAAGACAGTTGAGGCACAAAACAAGTGCTTCTACTCTGAAAGTAAAGTCAAATCTCAGCTTTTCAGATTTTCCGTACTTATGATACCTGACTGCATCTCTGTTGGCTAAATGACAGCAAACCATGTTACTGCCCGAGTCTGCACCTGAACCAGAACGCTTTATTTGCTCTGTATTTTTTAAGCATTTCCAAATTTTTTGCAGCCCCTTTCCTGTCCCATCGTGCCCCGACTGAACATTTAGCGGCCATGTTAACACTGTATCTCGTATGTAATTAACGTTTGCTAACAGGTGTTTCGCAGAGCCCACAAACCTACAATCCAGCCGGGAGCGGATTCAAACACGAAGACGCCAAAACCATACTCATAATTTTCTCTAAAGCTGGAATGTGAGGGATTCTCAGAATTCACAGACACCTGGTTCACCATGACGGTTTCTTTTTTTTCTTTTTTGTAAAAACAAAGACTTTATTTCAGTATGGGGGTGAGTGACATGTTGGGGGGGGGCTGTACAAATCAGAGAGAACTTGTAGTCAGAATGAGCCCATTTTCATTTTCTTATTTACATGTTCACAGAAACACACAGGTGATCAGACGCTGTCGTCACTGCAGGTCGTCGTCGTCGAACAGATCCTCAAAGTCTGCAGGTGTAAAAGAGAGAAAGAATACAAGATGAAAAAGAAAAGAGTTAGAATAAGTCCAGACGTTTCCCAGATCATTCTCAGCTAATTCTGCTATTCATAATGATTGTGGGCACCTTCATCCAGTTTGTCTTTTTGCTTTGTTTGATGCATGCGTGCCATAAAGACATGGTACCTGTTGCAAAAAAGTACTGAAATGTATATGTACAATTGCTGAATCAGTTTTCAGCACTGCAACGTTTTGACATGAGAAAAGACTAAAGAGACGTTCGGGTATCTCAATTTCTTGAGACACGCTTGATGGAAACTGGTTCTGACTGGATTTCGCTGTTTAGGAAAGACAAGATAGCTAAGAGGAGCCGTAAACGCCCCTTTTTATGACCTTGTTCTCCTGGCAGCTTGGGTAAAACTAAGCTGGTGGGGAGGGACTCTGTGCTGCATCGGATGTCTCTGTCCTGATACACTGTATTTACAAGCTCTGGTGATTAGAGCTGAAACTATTAGTCGCTTAATAGATTACTCTACTGAGAGAAAATGTAATTATCTATCAACTACTGATTGATCATTTGAAGTAATTTTTTTTTAAGCAAAATGCAAAAGCTTCTCAAAGGGCTGGTTTTCAATCTCTTCTGTGATTTTTAAACTAAAATATCAATTAATTAAGAAAATAATGTAATGATAAAATAACCTTTACTTGCAGCCCTACAGGGGATCAGGTCTGGAGTTTTTTCATGCCCAGACTTTTACACTTTGATAAGAACGCCGTGCACGACTCTTCCTGCCCTGCGACTGCATTTTTCCAGCGTTCACCTCATGTCTTTTTTTGTATTTCAACACTGGCACACCAAAGGGGATGTGGTCGGCCCGGACTGGCTGCCCATCAGCTTGAAGCTACAGTTTTGTCCACTATTGTCTTGAGTTGGGAGGTCACTAAAAACACTCACATGTTAAATGTTTGCTTCTGGGTGTTATCGTCCCTCTAATCAGGGGGGAGTTTTCCCAAAATGGCCGGATGAAAGATCGCTGCCACATCCCAACATTTACAAACTGTATGTGGAAATCTGTTTGATGTGACCGCAACTGCGACCAAAACTGTTTATTCCGACATATAATTTGAATTGCAAAAGCATGAAATCTTCAAAACAGTCCAGAATGTTTCTTTAATTTTCTTTTTATCTTTGGTCACCAATTGCGATGCGTCTGTCCCGGTCCTGTGTGATTTATTTGTGATGACCAACCAGTTAAGTGATCTGTGCCCGATCCAGACTCTCCTTCAAGCCACAGACACACATTACTTTGATCACTGACATCTGTGAGTTTGTGGTTGATGTGAATTGTACTGTGACCTTTGGAGCTGAATGTCTTGTGTGAGCATTTGTTACAGGCTGTATCCAACATGCAGTGACTGTTGAAATATGAAATATAATGGAATATTCCTTGAGGGTTTTTCAGAATGAGATAGAAGTCGTTTGCAGCCATTTATTAAGGCTGTATAGTAAAAATGTATTCATATATATGTATTTATTTATTTATTTACATAAAGCTGCTAAAATGTCCATAGGCTGAAACGGATTTGGCACACCAGGACTGAGAAACTCCTTCTTTCATGTGTCTGTGGTTTCCTATGTTTTGCCTAATAAGGGACAGGCAACGAATAAACAGCTTGCCCCTTGGCTACCCATAACCCCTTGCAACTTTTAACACAACCCACTACAGCACCAGGGAATTGTAGACTTCTTCTTTGTACCTTATTCTCACAACGTGATCTAAAAATGCTCATGTTTCACAGTGTTTGCTTGACTTTTTTTTTTTTTTTCCTAAGCGATTCATTACACTTCAAACCATTAAGTTGCATCATTTTGGACACTTACTGTATGTCAGTCTGATCATGGGTACTAACTGTGTCTATTTCTGACTGAAACACCACATTACAATACTTTGAGTGCATTCATCACCAGCATGAAGGGTCCTTAAGGGACTCAAATCCCCGTTGGTGCCACAAGCGAGGACGTGCTGTACATGAGAAATCACCGAATGGCAGTTTTTTGAGTGTTAACAACCCAAGTGATCTAAAGGAGTGTGTATGTGTGTGTGTGTTTAAAGCAGCTGACTGGCGAGGTGTCCCGCTGAGTTTCAGTCTGACAGAAGCTATAAACTCACTTTAACATCCTCCTCTTCTCTGCTCCTTTCCTCTCATTCCCTTCTTTTTAACAATCAGCTCTTTTCTTTCTAGGTCATGTGCTGCCGAGCCAAAAGTGTTTCGCCTGCAGCCGACGCTGCAAGACGGAAAACAGATTAGCTTGGTGTTTCTGTGCGTGTGTGTGTGACTGCTCACACATAAACTGGTGTTTACAGGGGAACAACAGGATTTTTGAGGGTTAATTTGAGAGGACAAATGTGGTTATGGCAAGAAACTGGATAATGTGCTTGTGTTAAAACTCCAGTTTCCACGCAGTTTGACAATAATCCCGTCTGTCCTCTTTAACCCTTAATATTACTGAAAAGATACTGGAATATTTTCAGTGCAAACTGTCACTGTGATGTGATGCTGCCACTTTAAAGACTTAATAGCTGTAGCTTTCTTACTTTTATTGTGTACATGTGTTTTCACAGTTGACTCATGTGTTTCATATGACAGTTTTCTTCAGTTTAAATTTGACTTTAAATCACGTTAATTCCTTAATCATTATAAGGAATTAGGTTTCTCGTTTACATGATGTTACAGATGTAACATTACTACCAAAAAAAAACAGGAACGTTCAGATAAATTAATATTAAATGCATTTAAACACAGCCATTAATGTCTAAAATCCCTACAAGTGTGGGTAAAAAGCAAGAGGAGATGAAAACAAATCATAAAAGGTCAACTTGCTTCAGTTACCCACACTTGTAAAAGGACACTAGAGGGGTTTTACTTCTACACCTCCACACTTTTCTATCAGATATGACTCTTAAAGTTTGTTGTATCTCGCTACACGGCTTCGGTCCTTTTAGTTTCTTTGTTGAGACTGGTTGTCACTCTGCACAAAGGAAAACTTTTGGCTTACCATTAAAGAAATCAGAGTGCACCGCTTTTTCATTGGCTGCCAGGTCCATCAGCAGGCCGCTGCTGCCTCCTGCCTGTTAACACACAGCAGTGCAGCCAGTTTAATGGTGTTGGCAGATCTCTCACACACACACACACACACACACAAACACACACACACACACACACACACACACACACACACACACACACCACATTACATTCAGTGTAAACAACAGGGATATTATGTCTGTTATCATATTGTCATAATACTCTCACAGAATCCAACAATCAACAACGTAACTGGAGAGTGCAGAAGAAAAACATGTTGATAATTTAAAAAGTAGACAAAATATAAGCTTAAATGTATTTTTTAAATATATATTTAAATATCAACAAACAAAATATGATATTAATATACATTAAGCAACACAGCAGTATATAATTATAAAATGATCCCCACTTTTACCATCTGCAACATTAAAGTGCTACATACATTAATCTATTAATTATTATAACATAATAATATACATTATTCTGCATAATAGGTATTTTTACTTTTGGAGCTTTAACTACATGTTTATGAAACACTTTTGTAATTTTACTTACCTATAAATAAAATGTTGAATTCAGTTCTTTTACTACTTTACTTACACGTTTTAAACGCTTTAAAAAGTCTGAAAGACAAATTAATTCATTATGATTACAATAAAGCAGGGCCTGTCCCCTTTTCAGACAGTTTCCCTGGTTCCTCTGCACAACACCTGACGTATTTAACACTAAAACAAAATAAAAACAACCTCAACAACGTTATTTTGTTGTAAATCTGTTTTTAAAACCTCACAAAAGGTCTGAAAAGCTGCAAATCCATCACGACTCCGACGCTCCTGAGCCGGCTCGTTCACCAGCTACTTCTGGCGGATATTTTTGGTATTTTTTGCTCCAAATGAGTCGACCCACCTCGTCCAGGTCCACGTAGGGTCCGGCTCCCTCGGGAAACATCTCGTCCACCGCGGGTTTCATGGCGTTTTCCGGGTCTGCAGCACTTTTAAAAGGGTGATTTGTGTTTGTGGCTGTTTGAGTTTAGCTGCTCGGCACACGGAAACAAAACAAACGTGTGCAACACTGAACTGGGTCCGGGTTGCAACACTGAACTGGGTCCGGGTCGCAACACCGGCCTGTCACAATCAGTCCGCCAGTCACACGCACTACTTTTTCTTCTGCTTCTTTGGGTTTTAACGGCAGCTTGCATCCATGTCCGCCATCTTCTGGAGTTAGTTCACTCCTACAGTGTCAGAACTGTTAATACTTTCATCATCAGCTCATCTCTACAGTTTCTGGTGCCTGGCAGAGATCACATAAACCGGTTGGATGCTTCCCTCAGGTCATGACTGTCTCTTGTTTTCTATTTCCTCCACTACTTCTCACAATACCAACTTTATTTTGAATTGAATGTAAGTGTCTTCCTCTTGTCTCCTGATCCCAGTGCTGCTGCCACTCTTTATTGATTTCCATTTGTACAATGCCCTTTCCTTCTGATTTTTAAAGATGAATATGTTTATCTATGATTCCTTTTTTAATAACTTCTTTGGCTGATTTGTCCACTTTTTCATTTCCCACTATGCCTGTATGAGCAGGAACCCAGATTAATACGACCTCAGCACCTAGTTTCCTCATTCTTGTGTGTATTTATATTATTTCAAAGGTTAAATCCTGACGATTACTAAGCGTACCTGGCATGAGACTGTACAGAGACTGAATCACTACAGACTAAGACTTCCTTTGGTTTGTTTTGTTCAAAGCCATCAGGACGGAGTACAGCTCAACTGTAAATACACTTAGGCAATTTCAGGTCCGTCATCTACTGATTTTTGTTAATTTTAGCGAGTCGATTTTCTTTACTCCCCCCTCTCCTTCGAACCGTACCACAACATTAAGCAATCTTGGGTGTTTCTCCTCACCTCCTCTCCCCTCACTCTTTCTTCCACCTGAACCAGCTGCTTCCTTTTTCTTTCTCTTACGGCCAGATGCCTTCATGGATCTACTCCCCCTCACCACATTCTCCCACTCACTCTCCCTCCTCTCATCACTACGCTCTCCATCTTCCTCACTAAACTCCATGCTGTTGCTGTCAACATCTGTCTCCCGCCCTGCCATCTCTGCACACGCAGTGAAAAAAAGAAAATGTATATGAAATGTAATAGTTTTTTTTCTTAACAATTAAGGAAATTAATATAATATAAATAATCTACATATCATTTCAGTGGTCGAAGGAGTATTCCGATCTTTTACTCAATACAATAGTGTAAAAATACTCCATTACAAGTCTTATTTAAATTCTACTTAAGTAAAACTAAAATATACTTACAGTATTAAAAGTGAAAGTACTCATCCTGCAGTAAAATGTCCCCCATGGCTTATTTAGTATTATATATGACATAATTATATTGTTAATGAGGCATTAATGTATAAGAAGCATTTTATTGTTGTATATGCTTGAGTACCTAGGGGTCATGAAATGATTAATGGCCTTTATAATAGCTGTATATTTAAAAAGAATAAAAGTAATTTATACACTTATTTTGTAATTGTGAATTTTAACAGAATTTTCTTGTATGTACTAGAAAAGTATTTAAAAGGAAAAGGGAAAAGAAGATGGAGAAGAATTTAAGTAAAAAGAGAAAAAGAAAAATTAAGTCATTTTATAGACATTATTACATATTTGGAAAATGTTTTATTTCTGGCACATTACATGAAGATATTATACAATCCTACAAGAGGGCTACATACTCTACATTTGTATTCTTTATGTATGGCTACGCTACAAACTGTAATATACTTGCTATGCCATGATCTTCCTTCACTCATTTAATTTTCTATTTTAATTCCCTCACAATGTTTTCTTCCCTCCCTGCCCCTTTTCTGCACCTCCTGGCTCCTTTCAGCCGCCCCTTCAGTGTTCATGCCCCGCATTGCTCTCATATCCCAGGGTGTCTCCGAGGTGCTGGTGGGCGAAGAAGGCCCGGGCCAACTCGTTAATGTGGTTGTAGGCGCCGATGGATCTGAAGTATTCAATGTAGTTCCAGAAGTCAGATGTAGAGTAAGGCCAGTAGGGAACAGCCGGTGGTTCATCATATGGCACTAAAAGACACACAGCAGGTCAGGGAAGGACAGGGGACAATTTAAAGGGTAAAAATACACTCATCATATACTATTACATCACATTCCACATTTGCTGCCCTGAAAAAAACTTGATGAGTCATTCAAACTTTGCCAATAAGAGAAATATACTGTTGGACATGTAAATGTGCACAGAAAGAGTGCCATTCAAAAACTGGGGATGTTTTTATGTTATACAAAATATATAATGGCAACTATATACAGCTATAGCGTTGTTTCTGTCGTTTTTTGCCTTTTTTGCTGTTTATATGGTCGTTGTTGTTGTTGTTTTTGTATTTCATAGTGTCGATTTTTGTCGTTTTTGTTGTATATAGTGTCTTTTTTTGTAATTTTTGTTGATTATGTCATTTTTGTCGCTTATACTGTCGTTTTTTGTCATTTATAGTGTCATTTTAGTTGTTATAGTGTCGTTTTTGGTTGTTTTTTGTCGTTTTTCTTGTTTACAGTGTCGTTTTTAGTTGTTTTTTGTTGTTTTTTGTCGTTTTTGTTTTTGAATTTCATGGTGTCGTTTTTGTCGATTTTGTTGAAAAGAACGACACTATAAACAAACGACAAACGACACAAAAACGACAAAAAACGACAAAGAACGACAAAAACAACAAAAAACGACATTATAAACAACAAAAACGACAAAAAATAACAAAAACGACACTATAAACAACAAAAACGACGAAAAACAACAAAAAACTACACTATAAACAACAAAAACGACAAAAAACAACAAAAACGACACTATAAACAACAAAAACCAACAAAAACGACAAAAAAAACAACAAAAACGACACTATAAACAACCAAGAACGACAAAAACAACAAAAAACGACACTATAAACAACAAAAAATGACAAAAACCACAAAAAAACAAAAAACAACAAAAAACGACACTATAAAGAAAAAAACGACAAAAAATGACACTATAAACAACAAAAAACGACAAAAAAACAACAAAAAACAACAAAAACAACACTATAAACAACAAAAACAACACTATAAACAACAAAAACGACACTATAAAGAACAAAAAACGACAAAAACGACACTATAAACAACAAAAAAAACAAAAAACAACAAAAACAACACTATAAAGAACAAAAACGACAAAAAACGACACTATAAACAACAAAAAACGACAAAAAAACAACAAAAACGACACTATAAACAACAAAAAACGACAAAAATGACACTATAAAGAACAAAAAATGACAAAAACGACACTATAAACAACAAAAACGACACTATAAAGAACAAAAAACGACAAAAACGACACTATAAACAACAAAAACAACAAAAAACAACAAAAACGACACTATAAAGAACAAAAAACGACAAAAACGACACTATAAACAACAAAAACGACAAAAAACGACACTATAAACAACAAAAAACAACAAAAAACGACACTATAAACAACAAAAAACGACAAAAAAACAACAAAAACGACACTATAAACAACAAAAAACGACAAAAATGACACTATAAAGAACAAAAAACGACAAAAACGACACTATAAACAACAAAAAACAAAAAACAACAAAAAACGACACTATAAAGAACAAAAAACGACAAAAACTAAACTATAAACAACAGAAAACGACAAAAACAACACTATAAACAACAAAAACGACAAAAAACGACACTATAAACAACAAAAAAAACAAAAAACAACAAAAACAACACTATAAAGAACAAAAATGACAAAAACAACACTATAAACAACAAAAAACGACAAAAAAACAACAAAAACGACACTATAAAGAACAAAAAACGACAAAAACGACATTATAAACAACAAAAACGACAAAAAACGACACTATAAACAACACTATAAACAACAAAAAACGACACTATAAACAACAAAAACGACAAAAAACGACACTATAAACAACAAAAAAACGACAAAAAGACAACAAAAACGACACTATAAAGAACAAAAAACGACAAAAACGACACTATAAACAACAAAAACAACAGAAAACAACAAAAACGACACTATAAAGAACAAAAAACGACAAAAACGACACTATAAACAACAAAAAACGACAAAAAACAACAAAAAACGACACTATAAAGAACAAAAAACAACAAAAACGACACTATAAACATCAAAAACAACAGAAAACAACAAAAACGACACTATAAAGAACAAAAAACGACAAAAACGACACTATAAACAACAAAATCGACAAAAAACAACACTATAAACAACAAAAACGACACTATAAAGAAAAAAACGACAAAAACGACACTATAAACAACAAAAACGACAAAAAACGACACTATAAACAACAAAAAACGACAAAAAAACAACAAAAATGACACTATAAACAACAAAAACGACTAAAAACGACACTATAAACAACAGAAAACGACAAAAAACGACACTATAAACAACAGAAAATGACAAAAAAACAACAAAAACGACACTATAAAGAACAAAAAACGACAAAAACGACACTATAAACAACAAAATTGACAAAAAACAACACTATAAACAACAAAAACGACACTATAAAGAAAAAAACGACAAAAACGACACTATAAACAACAAAAACGACAAAAAACGACACTATAAACAACAAAAAACGACAAAAAAACAACAAAAATGACACTATAAACAACAAAAACGACTAAAAACGACACTATAAACAACAGAAAACGACAAAAAACGACACTATAAACAACAGAAAATGACAAAAAAACAACAAAAACGACACTATAAAGAACAAAAAACGACAAAAACGACATTATAAACAACAAAAACGACAAAAAACAACAAAAATGACACTATAAACAACAAAAACGACACTATAAACAACAACAACGACACTATAAACAACAAAAAATGACAAAAAACAACAAAAACGACACTATAAAAAACAAAAACGACAAAAAACAACAAAAAACGACACTATAAAGAACAAAAAACGACAAAAACGACAATATAAACAACAAAAACGACAAAAAAAACAAAAAACGACACTATAAAGAACAAAAAACGTCACTATAAACAACAAAAAACGACATTATAAACAACAAAAACGACAAAAAACAACAAAAATGACACTATAAACAACAAAAACGACACTATAAACAACAACAACGACACTATAAACAACAACAACGACACTATAAACAACAAAAAATGACAAAAAACAACAAAAACGACACTATAAAAAACAAAAACGACAAAAAAACGACACTATAAACAACAGAAAACAACAAAAAACAACAATAAAACAACAAAAAACGACACTATAAAGAACAAAAAACGACAAAAACGACACTATAAACAACAAAAACGACAAAAAACAACAAAAAACGACACTATAAAGAACAAAAAACGTCACTATAAACAACAAAAAACGACAAAAACGACACTATAAACAACAAAAACGACAAAAAACGACACTATAAACAACAAAAAACGACAAGAAAACAACAAAAAACGACAAAAACGACACTATAAACAACAAAAAATGACAAAAACGCTACTATAAACGACAAAAAACGACAAAAACGACATTATAAACTTTTACTTATAATGGAGTATTTTCACAGTGTGGTATTGATACATTTGCTTAAGTAAATAGTCTGAATACTTCTTCCACCACTACAGGAGAGGAAGTGCAAGAGATGGAAAGCTATTTGTCTATAATATATGAGGTATTTTGTGTTTGTTGCAAAATATGAAAGCACCTAAAAGAAGAAGTGTTATTTATATACAGTACCTCCCTCTGGAATGACTCTGGCCTCTGTGAGAAGAGAGAGAGAGAAAAAAATTAACATTCCCAAGCATTCCATAGCTTCCCAAGTACAAAGACGGGATTCAAGTGAGGAAAAACTGAGCTTTCTCCCTGAGGACTGCAGGATATCTGCTCCTTCCTCAAATATTATCACTGACCATTTCACACACACACACAGTCTGATGCAGAAGAATTCACCATCGGACAGAGTCCTCTTTGTACACATGCAGTCACCAAAAACACATGCGCTCCTATAGAAGCAGCACATCTGGGACAATCATACATGATTCACAGCTGTTTTTGCATGCATCAAACTGGGATTTATTACTGGGTTTTTTACCGTGCAAAGTTCAGTTACAACACAGCAACTGTTGCTTTCAAGGGAATATTAAACATGAAGTATAATTTTCAACAACAAAAAAAAGAGAAACTCACCACTGAGATGACAGGCAAAGAAGCAGATAACACTAAGCCAGACCAACCGCTTCATCTTGCTCTCTTAAAAGGACAAAAATGACAATGATGCTCCAGGTTTTAATCCAATCAGTACAGTCTCCAAGTTTATGCAACATAATCACCTCTATTTCCTAAAAAAAACCCCAACTCTTTTCTTTTAGTTTCCCATAATTCAGTGAGATAAATCATATTAAAATAACAGAAGTTTACCTGTAAATGGTTTGTGAAGCCGTGCAGAGAGATGCTGCTGTTCGTGTGCTGGTTGACTGTGGTCTGTGGTGTGAGGTGTGAGGGGCTCAGTGCAGGAAGAGCTAGTGGACCTCCACCACACACATGCAAACACACACACACATGCAAACACACAGCTAAGCCTTGCCCAGATTATACTGTATTGACACAGAGAAGTCCTTCATTGATATTTCCGAGTAAAAAAATGTGTCCATGCATGCTTTTTTCCCCCCTGTAGGTGCACATATTGCCCTCTCACTAATCATGTAACTTTGGACTTTGGAGAGAAAATGTTAGATTCCTCCTATCTTCTCATTGTTGCTCAGTAAGAATCAGTACAATGCTCAGAAGATAATTGATAAGAGTGACCAAACATCTGTTTAATGAATACAGCTTGTATACACATAGAAATCACACCCCATGGTTTTTATTTTTGCCATCACCACGTATATGTTTGTTTCATTGCAACATTTTTTAATGTAGAATATCAAAATACAATAAACTCACAATGAGTAACTTCATTGTGCAGAGGTGTTGATGTAGGTTTTACAAATTCCACTTCCTCCATCTTTAAAGCACTGAACAGTTACTACTGAATTAAAATATAAAAAATATATTTTAAAAAGATACACAGCAGATTGATATAAGGTTTGTCAGGGAAATAATGTCCTCAAAGCAAATCATACTGAAGTTTACTGCAATAATTGCATTACAAGGTACAAAACAATTGCTTGAATTACAAAATTATGTGGCGTCTTTATAATCAAATTATAAAATTTGAATTCTTTATTTTAAGTGTAAATTGTATAAAGCTAAATTATTGTAAATATATTTTTTCACATAATTGATCTTTAAAATGCATAAAGTTTAAGGCAGCAATAGTAAGATGCAGTTATAAGTGATTTAATAAGTTGGGGTCCAGTATGTTTAATATAATGATAATAAACTGCACAATCCTTCTGGGTGCTGTGGCTGGTTACAATGCAGTTGACGTCTCCATGAATCCCTAGTTATCCTTGCAGCCCATCTGATCTGTGGCCTTCATCCTGAACAGGTCGATCCCTTCGTTGATCAGCAACTCTTTGGCGTACTGCACGGTCTGTGTAGGCAGGAAGCGTGAGCGGCCGAGGATCCAGGCGTAGTCGATGTGGAACACGCGTAAGATGTCTGTGCAAGAGTACACAACAGACAGGCTGGTGTAGTCGGTGGTCAGAATCCAGTAGGGGCTGTAGGGAGTAACTGGGAGAAAAAGACACAGAGACATAAGAGACGGCAATGTTGAATGTTTAATGATAGTTACAATAATCCAAATTAAACAATTACAAGTAGAATCATGTCTGATTCCAGGGTTTTATGTGGGGAGAACATTTTTCATCTTTGAGTTTTGATTTAGTTTGAGTATAAACAATTGCTCAACTGTTCAGACGTGTGTACACCAGCTGAGGTTGTTTTCAAAACTAGCAGCAAGATTTTTACAGTGCTAGACACAAATTGGGATTAAAATATAAAGCGCTTCAAAATATTTTCTTTCAGATCTACACTTAAATAAATGCAAGAATCATCAGCATACAGATGAAACAGCACAAGGCTAAGAGTCTACAGCCATGCCAGCTAAATACTTATGTCAGCTGAGGCTGATGGAAATGTGATTAGTTTTGCAGGTATTTGGTCATAAACTAAAGCACTGGATACATTAAAACGTTGGCCTGAGGATGGCAGCCAAGTAAACAATAAGGAATCACCAAAGTTATTAGAATTTATCCTCCGGGGAACGTAAATGTGTGTACCAAATGTCATGTCAATCCATCCCATATTTGATACATTTCACTCAAAAACACAAATGTGAACGTCATGGTGGTGCTAGAGGACAAGTCAGAGGATCACCAAAGTCACTAGGATTCATCTTCTGAGGGACCATGGATATCTGAACCAAATTTCATGGCAATCTGTCCAATAGCTGTTGAGATGTTGGACTGACCAATCAACAGACACTGCCATCTCTAGAGCCTAAAAGCGTAAAAATAAAAAAATAGAAGTCTGGAAGTCCTGTCTGAGAGGTCAGACTTGAACCTTGTCACCTTAAAAGCTGCGTCATTGACGTGATGCTCAAGTTGGTCGAAAAAGGACAAACATCTACTGATAACTAGGAGGACCAGAATAAATGATCACATGTTTCCCAGACAGACAGGCTCATTGTCGTTGACATTACAAATGCACAGAGGCTGAAGCGTCATGCATCATTATTCACAAGGTATGTGATGAGTGAAAAGTCTGCTATGTGCAATGCACTTTTAGTGAGGAACGACATATCAACAGCAAAGATGACAAATAATAGGAACAAGATAAGGACGAGGAAGACCACTTACAATACGAGAAGCTGACTCCAAGTTGGGCAGGTTCTCTCAGGTCTCGAATCACCGCTGTCCCCTCTACAACCCTGACCTTGTCTTTACTGAGAGAGAGAGAAAAAAATAATTTTAACTTATTAAACTAATATGAGGGATACGACAAATCAGCAGAAGAGAGGAACAAACAATATTAGTTAAACTGACCATAATTTAAATGAACAAATAACACACTATCACAGCAATCAGAGACGGAATCAATTGTCTGTCATCTGAAATGAGGCTGTAAAGAGTTCACTATAGTGAATCTGTGCTATTTATTGGTTAGTAGTTGACCCTTGACCCTTATTTTATTAATTAGTTATGAGGCCATAGTTTAAACCTCACAGATTACACAGAGCTGGTCAGCTCTGTTACTCTTCAGTAAAGAGCTCTCGTATTTGACACCTTCACAGTTCTAATAAAATGCATATGATTAATCCGTCATAAATCCTGAATGCAACTATGCACATTAAATAAGTGTTTATTTTCGAAAAGTCCTGGTTATTCTGAAAAATAAAATGTGCAATACATCCATATTTGAAGCTAATAACAAACTTTGAGAGGCTGATAAATGGAAGTAGTAGCCTGGGACTTAAAAGGTTATTTACAGTAGTAGCCATGTTCTTTATGCTAAGCTAAGCCAATTGGCTGCCAGTTGTAGCATCAGATTTGCTTTACAGACATGCGAGTGATATCAATCTTCTCACCTGACTCTCGGCAAGACAGCAAAGACGAATAAAAATCCCTCAATACTCACTAGAACTGAGAGTTCAGCACCTGAATGGTACCATCCTTCCTCACGGCGTAGTTGGCCTCGATGCACTTTCCTCTCTCGAAGGAGGCGGGGAGCTTCTCGATCTCATACCACCGACCCAGATACTGTGAACACGGAGGGTGCATCAGTTCTGCGTGGTTCAGTGGAGCATCGTGTGTGAAGGAATGTTGATATGTGAGTTTACCTGTTCAAGGTTGAAGTTGGGCTGCACCTTGGGAACAGGACAGGGGCCCCAGTGGTAAGTCTGCGCTGCCACCAGAGGGAGCAGCAGGAGCAGGAGGCAGGCGGCAGACATCGTTCCTTCAGGAGAGGAAGGACTTCAGAGGGGCACTCCAGTCAAAGTACTAGTACTACTGCACAGTGGAGGAAGAAGTACTCAGATCTAAGTAGCAATACCACTGTGTAGAAATACTCTGCTACAAGAAAAAGTCCTGCATTTAAAATAAAGAACAAAAATATTAGAATCAAAATATACTTAAAGTAAAAGTACTCATTATTTCAGAGTAATCTATACTGTTGCAGCTGGTGAACATGGAACTAATTTGTATTTATTTATATCAAATAAAGTTTATTCATAGAGCACATTTAAA